>BHFV01000687.1:411-17199 GCA_003568905.1 Trebouxiophyceae sp. KSI-1
GCTGGAGGGCCTGCTGCGGCGCGCGGCGGAGGCGGCGGGCGCGCTAGCACCCTCGGCCGCGCCCGCGGACGAGGCGGAGAAGAACGCGCTGCACCAGCTGCGGCTGGCGCACCAGATGCTGCAGGCCGCGCAGCGGTGCGCGTCTGTCCCCGGCCGGTCTGGAGCGCAGGCGGGGAGGGGTGCTGATTGCGGCTCGGCGGCGGTGGGCGCAGGGGCGACAGCATGCAGGCGCTGCAGCTGCTGCCCGAGCTGGGCTTCATCCCGACCGACGCCTTCCGGCTGCCGCGCTGCCTGGAGGCGGTGGCCGCGCTGCACCCGGCGCTCACGCCACGCATCCCGGCGCTGCTGCTCGCCGCCGCGCGCGCGCTGGCGGCGAGCGGCCAGGCGGCGCAGCTGCGCACGGTCGTCAGCTTCGCCGGCAACCTGCCGCAGCGCGTGGGCCAGGGCGTGTTTGCCGAGCTGAACGCCATCTACAACGCGGTCTCCTGACGTGCGGGTGTGTCGAGACACGCGGGTGTGTCAAGGGCGCTCGTGATCCGCATCCGCGCTTACCAAAAGTGTGTGATGCGCACGGGGCTGCTCGGCGGCCGGTGAGCTACTGCGCCACGCAGTGATTTCTCGCGTCGCGGACACCGAATGGCCGGCGGTTTCCAGCCCGTTGAGGGGCACCAGCGAAGGCTGGCAGCTGGCCGTAAGCGCTGCGCAGCATTGCATTTTTAAAGTTTCAATCAAGAGTTGTCAAAGCCTTGTCGTCCCACCTCGGTACTGCTGAGCACTCTACAAGTGCAGCCAACGAGTCGCTGTCCGAAGCACAGACTGCGGTAGGCGAGCGGCGGGGCGCAGACGCCTCGGACTGCCCGAGACAAGACAGGCGAGCAGCGGCACCCGGGCGGCTCCCTAGCGGCCGATTCGACTGGTTGAGGCGGCAGCAGACGGCACGACCATGAAGGTGCGCGAATCCCGCTGTCTGTCCGGCGCTACAACGCACTTGCTATGGCGCAAGATGCAAGGATGCGGCGTCCTCGCCCCCGCTGTCATCGCCGGGACGGTTGGAACTGCTCGATGAGCCGCTCTTTCGTGTGTGCAGATCGCTTGCATCGGCGCCGGCTATGTCGGGTGCGCCCTTTTCCCATCCCGTCTCGGCCTGGCCACGAGGCACCGCGAAGCGACCCAGTCGCGGGCAGGCGTACTGCCAGCAACCCCGGCTAGTCGCACGCATCGCTCAGGCCCGCTTACGGGCCGCTGGGGGGTGCAAGTGGCAAACGCGGGCCGGCCATGCCGCGCTTCGGGCCGCTTCGGCCGCCAACTTGTCGCGCCTGTGTGTTTGTGATACAAAAGTGTGGGGCGGACGCGAGGGGCTGGGTCCGCGCTCAGCCGCGCCGGCCGGCGTTTTTTCCGCGCGCATCCCAAACGTTTGCGGTTGCTGCGTCCCGTGTGTGGGCCGTTGGCTGGCTGGCCGGCTCCAAGACGGTGCTTCTGCCGCGCCTCCGCCGTGCGGCTGATCGGGGGCCTCATGAGTACCGGTCACGTCGCGGGAAGCGGGGCCTTAGAAATCGGGCCGCCTCGGGCGGGGATGGCCGGCGCGCTGAGCCGCGCCAGCCCCCGTCTGGCTGCAGCGGGCCGACCATGGCCATGATCGCCTACAAATGCCCCGCCATTGGCGTGTACGTGCTGGACATCAACGAGCAGCGCATCGCCGCCTGGAACTCGCCCAACCTGCCCATCTACGAGCCCGGTCTGGACGAGGTGGTGCAGAAGGCGCGCGGCCGCAACCTGTTCTTCAGCACCGACACCAGCACGTACACTCCCGAGCTGCCTCCCTCCCAGCTGTCCTGCCGGCCCAGCACTCTGCTCGTTTCCTGACGCCCGCCCACGCCGCGCCGCTCTGCAGGCACCTGGCGGATGCAGACATCATCTTTGTCAGGCATGGCTCCCGCCCAAGCCCACCCGGGCTTCCGGAGACCTCCCTTGCAGGCTGCTGACCTGCTCCCCGCCCGTCGTGCAGCGTCAACACGCCGACCAAGACGCGCGGCGTCGGCGCCGGCAAGGCGGCCGACCTGACCTACTGGGAGGGCGCTGCCCGTATGATTGCGGCCGTCGCCAAAACCAGCAAAATCGTCGTCGAAAAGTCCACAGTGCCTGTCAAGACAGCGGAAGCCATCGAGAAGGTACTCCCCCACATCTACAGCTTCTTGTCGTTGTAAGCAGTGCAAGGCCCCTACTTTCCCCTGAGGCTGCTGACAGCTCCTCACAAGCATGTTTGCTTCTGCCGCAAGTGGGGGTGCTGCAATCCCCTTGTGTGGCGCTGCAGCCAGCAGCGCATGTCTGGCACAGTGAAGCGGAAAGGGACAATAGCACGGCCCCGCGCCTGCTCAGCTCGCAGCCCGCCCCGCCTGCAGGTGCTGCGGCGCAACTGCTCCAACCCGAGCATCCAGTTTGAGATCCTGAGCAACCCCGAGTTCCTGGCGGAGGGGACCGCCATCTCAGACCTCTCCAAGCCCGACCGGGTGCGCTCGGCCGCCCGAGCTCTCAGCTGCCTGCGTCCAAACCACCCCGCCAGGGAGCCTGCTGTGCCGCAGCCCAGCTGCCACGTTTCTGCATGCAGTGCAGTCCGCGATCCCCGCCTGCGGCATGACAGCTGCCAGCCTGGCCGCCTGGCATGTTCAGAGGCCCCCGGGCGGCTGACGGGGCCTTCTGGCCGTCGCAGGTGCTGATCGGCGGCAAGGAGACGCCCAGCGGGCAGCACGCGGTGACGGTGCTCAAGGGCGTGTACGAGCACTGGGTGCCGAGCGAGCGCATCCTGACCGCCAACCTCTGGTCCGCGGAGCTCTCCAAGCTGACGGCCAACGCCTTCCTCGCGCAGCGCATCAGCAGCATCAACGCGGTCTCGGCGCTCTGCGAGGCGACCGGCGCGGACGTGCAGCAGGTGCCCCTCCGTCCTGGCCTCATCAGGCCTCCTCTGGCCTCCTCTGGCGGGACAGCCGCGGGGCTGTGCTGGCGCCTGGGCACTGCTCGTGCTTGCTGGCGCACCCCGCCTTGGAGCACCTGCTCATGAAGGTCGCGGCTCTCGTCTCATGTGCCATGCACGATCGTCGTCTTTGCAGCGACCCGGCATGTCATGCACTCACCTCCTGCTTCTCCAGGCAACCACCCGCCCCGCCCGCCCGCAGGTCTCCCACGCGATCGGCACCGACAGCCGCATCGGCCCCAAGTTCCTGAACGCCTCGGTTGGCTTTGGCGGCTCCTGCTTCCAGAAGGACATCCTGAACCTCGTGTACATCTGCGAGAGCGTCGGCCTGCGGCAGGTGGCGGACTACTGGCGCTCGGTGAGGGCTCCCGCTCCTTCCCCTGGAGGCTGCGCTGCGTGAGCCGAAGCTGGCATGTGGCTCCGCCTCGCCTCGGCGAGACAGCCCGGATGCATTCGTGTGGATAGCACGTCAGGCCAAGGGCAGCGGCTGCCAAGCTTTGCCCCTGGTGAAAGCTGCACTCGGGCCTCTTGCGCGTGAAGAAAAATGAGCTGACGAGGAGTGCTGAGGCGGCTGTGGGCTGCTGAAATGCACAGGTGGTGGCCATCAACGACTACCAGAAGCAGCGCTTTGTCGAGCGCATCATCGGCGCGATGTTCAACAACGTCAGCCACAAGAAGATCGCGGTCCTCGGCTTTGCGTTCAAGAAGGACACCGGCGACACGCGCGAGACGCCCGCCATCGACGTCTGCAAGGTTCGCTTTTTGGCCCGGACTCGTGCCTGCTCTGCAGCGGCCGGAGACCCGTCGCTGAGCGGGCCTGGCGGCGGCCGCGCAGGGCCTGGCGGCGGACGGCGCGGACCTGGCGGTGTACGACCCCAAGGTGTCGGCGGCGCAGATCGAGAAGGACCTGGCGACGCCCAAGTTCGAGTGGGACCACCCGAGCGGCCACTTCCAGGAGCGCAACGCGTTCGAGGCCGTCACCGTGCACGACGACGCGTACGCGGCGTGCGAGGGCGCGCACGGGATCTGCGTGCTCACGGAGTGGGACGAGTTCCGCTCGCTCGACTACGAGCGCATCTACGCGGGCATGATGAAGCCCGCCTTCTGCTTCGACGGGTGCGCCCGCGCGCCCGCGCCGCCGCGGATCCGGACATTTCCGTGGGAACGACTCGCCTCCGAGGCAGACGGCCGCCCGCAGGCGCAATGTCCTGGACCACGACCACCTGCGCTCGATCGGCTACGTCGTGTACGCCCTCGGGAAGCCGCTGGACCCCTTCATCCAGACGTCGGTCGCTTGAGCGCCCGTCGCTTGGCCGCCGCCCGCGCATTCGCGATTGGCCGCGTCTTGCAGCCCCCACAATTGTTGCTTGGTGTGACGTACGCCGGGCCGCGAGCGGGGCCGAGTCTCCTCGCCCCGGGCAGCCTCCAGGCCCGGCAGCAGACCAGAACACACGGCTGTCTGTTTCCCGCCACCCAGACTTGACACCGAGAGGTGGCCAGCGGCAGGCACACCTGCCTGCCCCTGACTTGTTTGTGGTCCCCAGCAGCCCTGAGAAATGCTATCACATCTAGATGCTCTACTCTAGAGCCCCATTCGTGTGTCTGTTGATCAGGCCCAAGGATTGGTCCTTCACTCCTTCTGCTGCCCAATGAACAATCGGTCAGAGAGATTTGTTTTGCCCTGCGACGCTTGCGCTGCTGTGACACCAGCCCCGGCCTCTGTACGTTGTGTGTGGCCGCCAGTCATGACTGTAAACGACCGAGTCCTAGTGCTCACTTTCTCTGCAGATTCAGCATGTTCGCAGCCATAGCACGCTCACAGGCGTCCAGGCAGGCTTCTGTCAATAGTAAGCCTCGTCATCTCCGCCGCCGTCGCCCAGGTCGTCCCCATACCCCTCATCGTCGTCATACTCCTGACCCTGCAGGCCGCACCAGGTGCGTCTCAGCTCACACGCGGAAGTCTGTGAGAGCCTCGCTGCCTCCCAGTCTGCCCGGCGGCCTCGCGCAGTGCGCATCGGCCCAGCCAGCAGCCTAGCAGACTGCAGCAGGCTGGTCCCAGCCACTCAGCCTTGTGACGACATAGAGTTGGGCTGCCAGCGAGTGCAGCCCTGCCTAGGAGAGTGTCCTCTCATGGAGCAGCCCACTTCTCGGGCTCCCAGTCAGACCTTTCTGCGTCAGATAAGCAGCCAAAGCGCAGGGAAGGGCACCTGCAGGTAATCGTCGTCCTGAAAGTCGTCCTCGTCCGGCTCGTCCTCCTCCACTGGCTCGGCAGGCTCGCCCGCCTCGCTGCCGTCCGCCTTGCCGGCTTTGGGGCTACCGCCCTCCGCCTCGCCGCCGCGCGCCGCCTCCAGGCTGGCCAGGTGCTCGAAGGAGAAGCCTGCGGGTGGGCCCGACGGGGCGCGGTTGTGGCAGGCTCGGTGCAGATTTTGCCAATGCCAGAGCTGGCGGCTGCTGCGGGGAGCGTCGGCGTGCAGCAGTGACCGTGGCCAGGCGAGGGCAGGCGTGGGGAGGGCGCGCACCCTCTGCCGCCTTTGCAGAGTGCTTGAGCGAGGCAAAGGCGCCCTTCTGCGCGCCCGCCCTGGAGGCCCTGCACGGCCGCGCGGGCCGCTGTCAGCTCGCAGCCCCCTCGCAGTGGTGGCGGCAGCTTGCGGTCTCGGCAGGAGGGGCGGCAGCCGGCCTGCGCTGCTCGCTGGTGCACAGCTCGTCCGGGAAGTACTTGGGGTGCAGAGTGATGAGGCTGGCCAGCTGGCTGGTGTCGACCGTGTCCCGCCGCGGCCCCCCGTCTATGAAGTCCTCCAGGCTGCGCTTGAGCCCAGCTGCGTCGAGCCCGCCTCTTGTCAGGCAGGAAGCTCTGCGTGGGGCAGGAGGAAGGGGAGGCGGGACGCACTCGTCTGGGCCGGCGGCACCTTCAGGTGGTAGGGCGAGTTCTGCCAGAAACAGGTCAGGCTGCGCCACTTGGCCTGCGCTGGCGAGTCGGCATTGGCGGTGTGGCACCGAGTGCAGGGCAGGGCTGCGGGGAGTCCGCGAGCGAGTCACCTTGAGCAGCTCCTGCTCCTCGCTGGGCTCTTCTCGCGCGGGCTGGCTCACTGGATCCTGCAGCCCGTGCGGCCGCTTCAGCAGCGTGCATTGAATTTCGGTCAGCCAGTGGGGCGCCGGGTATGCGGCCGAGCGGGAAGTGGCGGCCCACGGGGAAGAGCGGCGGCGGCCCCTCGACGTCCTTGGTCACGTACGTGCCGTCCTCATCCTTGAGGTCTGGCAGGCCAGCCCCACGTCCGCGCCCTCGTCCGCGGCCGCGCCCTCGGCCGCTCATGCCCGCCGCCCAGGAGGGCGCTCACAAGCCCAGGCCGTCACCTTGCGCTGCTACGAAATGGATGCCTTGCACGTACGTGGATCACCTAGGAGTCCATGGAGTAAAACGTAGACGCTCAAAAGCTCAAAAACTGAAGGGCCAGGGTAGGTGCGACAATGTGGAACTCGGATGGGCAGGGCGATGAGCAGTGGAGCTGGATATGACAAGCTGTGTGGCTTGTCGTGTCGATGACTTGCTTTCTCACGCGAGCGTCCTAGGTGGAAACGCGCACTTCAGCCAAAAAGCCTTCTGCTTGCAGCTGCTGAAGGCTTAGCGTGAAGCAGGGCTTTTCAATCAAAGCAGATTCTTCCGAACACACATGAAGGCAATGCGGGACTCAGTGCTACGTCCTGGCATTGCAGCGCCGATGGCTGCTCACATGCCGCCACCCCTTGGCATGCACCTCTTACGGCCATCGAGACCGGGCCCCACACCCTTTTGCGCGCACCGTTGCAAACCAGCTAGGCACGCGCGACCTGCTCACACAACACGCTCTGCTGCCACGGGTGCCCCTGCCAGGCGCGGTATCCTTCTTTGCATGTCACTTGAAACTTGCTTTCTCTCTTTCCACCTCATAAACCTTACGCTCCCTGCAGGGAAGGCAACTGGTTCCACACGCTGGAGGATGGGCTGCGCCTGGAAGTAATTTCTGCTCAGGTACAGGCCCCTATTCAGCGAGTGATCGTGTTCTGGGAGTCGAAAGCTACGCTGTGCTCACCCATCACCCCTACTTCTCCGCAGGCACAGGGCGCGGATGAGCGGCCGCCACTGCTGTTCATACACGGCTCAGGTCACGGCGCCTGGTGCTGGCAGGTGCAGCCGCCTCCCAGGCCGGCCGTGGCGCTTCTGTTGAGCTCGTGAAGTGCGACACGATCCCCCAGCTCTGCTGCCGCAGGAGCGCTTCCTCCCCTACTTTGCCGAGCGCGGCTTCACCTGCCACGCACTCAGCCTGCGAGGGCAGGCCGGCAGCGATGCGCCGCCGGGCGCCAAGGCGGGCGGCTCGCTGGCGAGTCATGCGGAAGACATCAGCCACTTCATCTCGACCCAGCTGACGAGATCGCCCATCCTGGTCGGCCACTCGTTTGGCGGCCTGTTGACGCAGACGTGTGGCTCCCTCCCACAAGCGTTCCGATGCAGCAAGCTGCTCCGCCCGAGCCGCCTCAAGCTGGAGGAACGCTCAACAGCTGAAAAACGGCGCCGCAGATACGTGCTGAAGGGCTACAGTGAGCGCCCGCCGCTGGCAGGCCTGGCGCTGCTGGCCTCTGTGCCGCCACAGGGCAACCAGGAGATGACAGCACGCTTCTGGAAGCGGTCCAAGCTGGACTCGCTGCGCCTCACATGGTTGGTCCGCGCCTTTCCTGGCAAAGCAGTGCCGGCCCCAGCTGCAGAGCGGCTGTGCCCTGCCAGAGCCGCCATGGATGCTTATCTCATCTGACTTCCTCTGCAGGGCGTTTGTGAGCAAGAGCTACCAGCGCAAGCCGTCGGAGGCGCGCCTGCTCTTCTTCTCAGACGACCTGCCCGACGCCGAGCTGCAGAGGCACGCCCTCACCCACTCACCAATGGACTAGCCAGCGCCTGGCTGCTTCAAAAAGCACGTTCTCTGCGCAAGCAGAGCGCTGCAGCAGCCGAAACAGAAGCGGGGGGCTCAAGCGCCAAATCACGGTTGTGGCGTTGCTAGAGCAGGAGCTCGCAGCTTGTCTGCAGGCCGGAGTGGCAGGCTCAGCTGCACCAGCCAAGCGTGCCCCGATCAGCAGAAGGCGCCTGTGCTCTGCAGGTACTTTGGCCTGCTGCGGGACAAGCGTGGCAGCGTGCCTGTGGTCGACGTCCGCGCCATCAACGAGGAGCTGCCGCTGCCGCCGCCGCCGCCGGGCGCGCCGCCGGCATTCGTCGCCGGCGGGACTGCCGACTCAGTCGTGGACGTTCCGGGTGTCGAGGCCTCGGCGGAGCACTTTGGAGTGCGGCCGACGCTGCTGCAGGGGCATGCGCACGACCTCATGCTGGCAAGCCCTTCGCACATCCGTGCTGCAAGGCAACGGGTCGACTTGTTGCGGGGGCTGCAGCAGGAAAATGGTGTGCTGCGGCAAGCGTGGCTCCCGCAGTGCTCTCAGCAGCTGCTGCTGCCTGCAGGACACGCGGTGGCGGGAGGCTGCCGAGGCGCTGGAGGGCTGGTGCCGGGGCATCAAGGCGTGAGCATGTCTGCCGCTTTCCTTTGTGAGCTGATGCTGTTGCTGAATCAACAGGTGCTGCTGGTGCACAGAACTCGGGAACTGACTATGACCACAATTATGGGCACGCTATGGCACCTCGATGTTGACAGACCCACTACGTGAGGCTGATGCCGGCCAGCAATCCCATGTGACCACGCAATCACACACCCCCTAGAATTGGCCGACGCAATACAGCCACAAGCTGCTGGTGCAGCGGCAAGCACGAGAACGGCCCACAGCCGGAGCTGGTCACGAAAGCAAGCAATCTAGAGGCACGTCTGCTGCGAGCGCAAGCTGCTGCGCAGTGCTGGGCAGAGTCACTTGGCGGCCGGCTCCTGCTGCAGGCTGCCTCGCCCGCCGGGGAACCACAGCGGGTCGAGGTTGCCCTCTCCGCGGGCGTCAGACAGCACGAGCGTCCGCAGCTCGCAATTTTCGAACCAACGCTCCATCTCCCCCTGCAGCCGCAGCCAGCGGTGGGCAGTCACAGGCCGCCAGCTGTGCGAGCTAGCCAGCCCCGCACCGACCAGCATCCACCTTCTGGCCCAAGTCGTTGCACTCTTTGACTCGTGTACCAAGCAGATCACCAGCTGCTTTGGGCAGCCAGCCGGTGCCAGAAAGCAGAAGATGCCGACTGTTGGCCGAATGCTGCAGTGATGTCTGCATGGACCAAGCCGGCAGCCAGTGTTGGGGCCGCAGCTGGCGAGACGCAGGATGATGGGGCCGGCTGCAGCTGCGGAGGGGGCGCACGCGAACCGGGGCGGAGGCAAACTGGCTGAAGTTGGACATCAGGAAGAAGAGGAAGGTGCAGTGGGAGACGACCGCCAGCTCCTGCTCCGGCCGCTGCATGAGCCAGCGGGCAAAGGCGAGGCCGCGCGCCTTCACCTCGGGGCCGAGCTCCCGCACGTCAGCCTGCCACTGCGTGTCCTCCCCGGGCGCGACCTGCAGGCCGCCGCACGGCCCCTTGAGAGGCGGGTGCTGCCGCAAATCGCCGCCTCTACGCAGTGCCCAGTTCAAAAAGGGATGCATGGCAGCAGCGCGGGCTGTGTGCGCCTGGCTGGCGCTGCACGCAAGGCAGGCGAGCCTCAAGACTGCACGCAGAGCTGGCCGCCGCGGCAACGCATCAGCTCTGCTCTCTCCCCCGGACTCCTTGCTGTCGCAGGCAGTGACTCGGAGTGGGGGAGGCTGGAGGAAGGGGGGACGGGCCAGGGAGAAATCGATGGCAGGGTAGCGGGCGGCGTAAAGCTCGGTGGCCCGCCGCCGATTGCATGGATTGACGCCCATGTTTTCTCGGCAGGCCTACAGGCAGAGTGAGGCTGTGATGCAGGGCCTGCATGATGTGGCTCCGGCACGGCAGAACAAAGCGCAATTTGATGGGACAGGGCGCGCGCCTCAAAGGCCACAAAAGGGGGGCAGCCTGCTGCCGAGACAGCTGGGTGGGCTACCACGCGGCCCTGCAGGGTGGCAAGGCCTAAGCGCTGAAGGGGCGGCGCTGGCACCGAGTGAACGCCAACCGGGGGGCGCGTGCCTCCTCTGCCTCCTGGCTGTGCATGAGGGGCTCCGCTGCATCATTGGGGTGCCACTCTGGCCCCCCAAAGACGCCAATGGCGGTCTCGATGGCGCGAGTCAGCGGTGAGACGATGACAACCTCAGGCCTGATGCGGCCGCGGCTGCCAGCAATGTGCCGCTTCAGCGCCGCCGCCTGCACGCAAACTTGGCTAGGAAGGAGGCAGCGCCTGCAGACTGCTGCAGCTGGCGTGGCAGACAGAGGCTGGGACCTGCTGCCAGCCGACGGGCGTCAGATGGGCGTCGATGAACTCATTGCTCGTCCAATCCTTGCCCATCTCGCGTGCAATGTTGTGATAGCCTTCGCCGTGCCGAATAAAGTGCACTGTCTGCATGCCACCAGGCATGAAAGTGAGGCAGCAGGGGAGAGGATAGGGAGGGAGGGGGCCTCTGTGTCGCTCTGTGCCGTGAAGTGGAGGTAGACCTTGGTGTGCCGCCAGGGCAGCATCTGCAGGCTGAACGGCGCCTCTGGCTCGCCATGCTCCCTTTCCTCCCTGATGGCCTCCGGGCCGACGGCCCCTGCCGCCGACTCGGGCGGCAGAGAGGTGGATGTCGAGTCTGGCGCGATTAGGTCGACGAAAGCTCCCTCGTCACTTTTGCGAGCTGGCGTGCGGGTGGGACCGAAACGTTTGCAATTGCGAAGGGAAGCCTGGGACTTGGGCCAAGCAACTGCCGCTGGCGCGCCTGCAGCCAACTCGCAATCTGCTCTAATCAGCGATGCAAAACGACTCGGCGCAGTCGCGAATCGACAGCCCGTCAAGGTGAGCATAGAATGCGAGATCAGAGATGCGAGATGCAATGTAAGGGCTGCAAAGTTGTCGTATCGTATGGACGTTTCGGCGTTAAGGTGAGTTCACTCGCGACTTGCCGGCTGCACAATCCTCCAATCTCTGTGCAGCTGCACTCCGGAGCACTGACATTTGCAGTGAACCTCCTGATGCTGCGACAGCAGGCAGCCAGACTCGCCGCCAGGTGCCGGGCCGCAAAGAGCTGGCCTGCTTCCGAGCTGCTGCAGGCGCCCCACGCATCGCCAGCGGCGTCCGTAATCCAGGCGAGGCTTTTTTTCTGCGTTGACCAAGCATGGAACCGCTGTCTGACGCCACGAATCTGTGCATGCCGCAGCCCTTCTGGAACGTCAGCTTTCTGCGCGCGTGCGGTCGCACTCTTGCGCGATGCAGCTTCTTCACTCATTCGTTGCACGTGTGAAGTGCAATCAATTCAGAAGGAAGCGCCACTGGTGCGCAAAAGCGTGCATTGCGATCTGGACGTGTCGCGCTCTCGGTTTGCTTGGCCGCCTGCGGTCTCTGCCGTCATTGCCGCACTCACGCACTCGACTGACGGGACAGTGCTCCTCCGCACGCAGGAGGCGGCCCAGCCACGCTCTCTCCCTGCCTGGCTGGCCGACGGCTGGCGGGCGCAGGCGGCCCACTTCTCGACCTCACTGCCCGGCCAGGCGGCGGAAGGCCAGAGCGCTCAGGAGGCCGCCAGCCGGACGCAACAGGGCGCGGAGCAGGCAGCGCCGGGGGAGCAGCCGGAGGCTGGCTCCGCGGGTGCCACAGGCGACCAGGCGGTGGAGGAAGACGAGTATGCGGGGATGACTCCGGAGGAGATGCACGAGGCGCTGAGGGACAAGGATGAGGCCATCGCGCACGGCACCGCGCAGGCGAGCACCCGCAGCCCACAGCGGCTGCCGCACCCACATCTGCAAGACTCGGGGGCGGCTGACGCGGCGGCGCCTGGCAGGCGGAGGAGCTGACAGACATGCTGAAGCGCACGCTGGCGGACATGGAGAATCTGCGCAAGCGGACGGCGCGGCAGACCGAGAACACTCACAAGTTTGCCATCCAGGCGAGCCCATGTCCCTTCCAGCCCGGCAGAGCAGCTTCGCCTGCCCATCCCCCTGCAACCGCCAGCTGCACGTCCAGCTGATG
Organism: Trebouxiophyceae sp. KSI-1; assembly: GCA_003568905.1. Lineage (NCBI taxonomy): Eukaryota > Viridiplantae > Chlorophyta > Trebouxiophyceae > Trebouxiophyceae sp. KSI-1. Next base: position 12,430 of record BHFV01000687.1, read on the forward strand.
CGTGCGCTGCACAGCCGCCCTGGATGCAGCCGTGCACTGGCAAGCGATGCGAGCCGAGCGCGCGCGCCTGCAGGGCTTCCTGAAGAGCCTCCTGGACGTGGGGGACAACCTGGAGCGCGCGTACGGTGCCGTGCCGCCCGAGGCGCTGCAGGGCCGGGACGCTAGCGGCGGCAGCCTGTCCGCGGAGCAGGCAGTCAAGCTGCTGGCCGGCCTGGTGGACGGGGTGAAGATGACCGAGAAGATATTCGACCAGGTTCGGATCCTCTCCTGCTGGTGGTCCAGTGGAGGGCATGCAGGCTGCAAAGCCTCAGCTGCTGCTCATGTGCTGTGGGAGCGCGACCTCGGAAGCACCTCCCTGCCTGTGATACAACCGCTCTGGCAGTGAGAGGCGGGTTGCACGGACAGGCGGCTCTCATGAGTCTGCAGAATGGACAGGAGCAGCTCGGGCAGGACATGCGAGGGGCAGGCAGATGGTAAGCTATGGGTGGTGAATGTCGAGCTGGCTGCCCGCTCGCAGGCGCTGCGACAGCACGGCGTCGAGAAGTTCCGGCCGGAGGGCGCCAAGTTCGACCCCAACCTGCACGAGGCGCTGTTCGAGCTGCCGGACGCCAGCAAGGAGCCGGGCACGGTGGGCGCAGTCACCAAGGTGCGCCTCATGCCACTCTGTCGCTCGTGGCTTGGATGCGAGGCGAGTCTGCTGACGGCTGGGATGCCCGTGCCGCAGACCGGCTACATGCTGCATGGGCGGGTGGTGAGACCCGCCCAAGTGGGCGTGGTCAGAGCGCCCTAGGGTGCTGAGGTCCTGCGAGCTGTACCTCTGCTGCGTTGCGCAGTGAGAGGATGGCATGGGCTGCCTCCTCAGGGCTGTCTTGTCCGGCCATTGCCAAGTGCCACGCAGCAGGCTCTGTCACACTCTGAAGCTAGATAGCGGAGAACAAAGAGCACTTCTAGAGTCCATGACATCTGCAAGGTCAGCCGCCGAGGCAAAGCAATGAAGCTTGGGGTTCCCAGATAACATTGCATGGCAGAGGCAACCATCCACAATTGAATCAGGACACCAAACAGCGTGTCTGAGGCCGCCCAGCATGCGTCTGCCAGTGCAGCTGTCGCGACATGCGGGGCAGTCGCATGTGGCTCCGAGCGCTCGCCCCGCAAACTGTCTACAGGTCACCTGCAATCGATCGGGGCAGGAGAAGACGATCCAGTCATCTGGCAGCTCTCGATCTCGGTTGCCCGGCAGCGGGGGCGCGTTCAGCCGGGAAGCGGCAGAGCGCTTCCATGGCGTGCGGCGGCGAACGCTAGTGGCGCACAGCGCGTCGGGCAGCATATCGATTCCGCAAGAGGACCCAGGTGAGTCACGGGCCAGTCCATGACCGAATGGGCCGCGGTACAGCGAGCAGACACCTCCATGCTCTGGGAGCACATGCGGACCGGAACTCGCCCTCCTGCTGCAGGCTCGGGCGGGCAAGCGCCCAGCGTGGAGGGCTCGCCGCTGCTGGCCAGTGTGCGCGGCCTGCTCTTCTACCTGTGGACCTTCACGCTGGCCTTCCCGCTCTTCGCAGTCATGCTTTTACAGGCACCATTCGTCGCGGCCTTCGACAAACACCGGTCCTACCACTTTCTCCCAATGACCATCAGCACTTGGAGTCATGTCTGCCAGCGACCGAGCTGCAATCTCCGGGGCTGCAGGCGAGCAGCGCAGCATTTCGTGAACAACATCTGGGCCAAGGTCTCGACGCGGCTCTTCTATCGTGTGAAGGTGTGCCACTGCCCTTCACCTCGTGGCGGATTTCATGCCTTGTCACAGCGCCGCTGGCGACATCCGACAAAGTAGTTTGGGCCTGTCCCTGCAGATCACTGGCCGGGAGCACCTGCCTGCGCCCGACGAGCCGGCCGTCTATGTGGCCAACCACCAGAGCTTCCTGGCACGCTCCCGCACCAAACGCTGCCTGTCTGTGCTGCTGCCGCTGCCCGCCCTGAGCTGCCCCTTCCAACCCAAACACAGGACATCTACACGCTCTTCCACCTGAACCGCTCCTTCAAATTCATCTCCAAGACCAGCAACTTTTTCATCCCCATCGTCGGCTGGTCCATGTTCCTCACCGGTGCCCCCAGCCTCCCCCCCTCCGCAGTCAGCGCACAGAGGCCGCTTAGTCATGCCCGGGTGACTCACACCATCGTCGTGGGGGAGCGCAGGCCACGTGCGGTTGAACCGGGTCGACAGGCGCAGCCAGCTGGCCTGCCTGGCGACCTGTCGCGAGCTGCTGGCACGCGGCGTGTCGGTGCTCTTCTTCCCGGAGGGCACCCGCGCGACTGACATGCGGCTGCAGGAGTTCAAAAAGGCTCGCATTCCCTTCCCCCCCGCAGCACGCACATCAGGCATCTCGCCTGGAAGCCACCGCTGCCATGGCGCACGCATTGCCAATCGGTGCCATGCGGGTGGTGCACATGGTGCTGGCCGCCACCAGACACTGTCATTTGCCATCTTTGGTCTCCAAGATCCTGCCCAAGTTCTGGCCTGCGGCGCGCGTTTCTGACTGCACGCTGCCGCCGGCCAACCCGCGTGCCGACAGCTTGCTCCCTTGTAGATGCATCAGGCCCCTGGACTGGCTTGAAGCCGTCTCATGGAGCTGCCTGCACTGCATATGTGTGTGCCTTCTGCCAGCTGCCTGAGCTGGCAGTGTGTGTGCTGTTGCACTCCTGCCACCTGCTATCCCGTTACAGCTTTCAAACACATGAGTCCCGGCGAGGGCGGCCGCTGCAGGGCGCCTTCAGCGTGGCTGCCAAGGCCAAGGTCAAGGTCGTCCCCATCACGCTCATCGGCACCGGCCGCCGCATGCCCAACAAGCAGGAGTCGCGCCTGTTCCCGGGCGACGTGGAAGTCGTGGTGCATCCGCCGCTGGGCCCTGCCTCGGCCGAGGAGCTGCTCAGCGCCTCGAGGGAGGCCATCCGCAGCAGCCTGCCGCCGGAGATGCAGCCGCGGGCCGCCTGAGCCGCCGCAGCGGCCCCCAGGGCTGCTCACGCTGGCTGCTCACAGCTTCCAGTCTGCACCGCGTTTTTGTGGTGTGGCAGTGCAGCGTTCCTGTGAGCTCACCACCGTGGCACCCCCGGCGGCGGCTTGTTTGGGAAGCGCGTGGCTGGCGTGCTCCTTGGAGAGGTGACGGCGTATTCTGCGGCCATTACAATGCCATGTGGACTGCAATCGGTTCCCGTGGCGTCGCAGCCGCCTTTGGCGGCGCGCGCGAGCCCAACGCAAGCGACCCCAGTCCAAAAAGCTAGTAGCAAACAGGCGACCGGGTGCCTCGCTGGCCTAGGCGGGACAAAAGCGCAGTGGGCTGTCAAAACCGCAACTGGATACAACAAGGCACAACAGGGCTCGCTCGCCCCCCCCCAACGCGTTCTCATGCAACATGCTCTACACAACTGTTGTGTTTTTTCTCCTGAGCAACAGCCCTGCAGCGGGTTTGCGGCCGCCGCGCGTGTCTCAACAACAAGCTCCAGAACCGTCCATCCAAAAGCGATGCCGCGGCTCCGGCGGCGCGATTATTTCCGAGCAGTGTGCACAAGCACCCGGAGGGCACTCCATGGGTGGGAGCTGCGCAGGCGACTGACTGGACAGGGGCTGGGCAGTTCGTCGGCGCGGCTGATTTCAGTGGGGGTTGCGTTCGGGGACCAGAGCAGCAGGAAGCGGACGGCAAGCGGCGAGCAAAGGGTCAGCGGATGAGCCGAGCGGGAGGCAACCAGCAGAGGCCCCCATGTGCAGCGGCCGGCTCACATGGTGTGGCGGGACTCGATCTCTGAGCGCGGCCGAGCCTGCACAGGCGAAGCCGGGGTCGCCTGCAGCACAGCCGGCGCGAGCGCCTCTGGCGGCGCCGACACGGCCGCGGCCGGCGGCGGTTGCTGCGGGCGCGGCTGCTGCGGCGCCGGCGGCGGCAGCGAGGCGCGGACGTCCCTCAGCGCCACGATGATGTCGCCAAAGCCCGGCCGGCGCTCCGGCTGCCGGTCCATGCAGGCGGCCATGAGGCGCTGCAGCGGCGGCGGCGCGGCCTCGGGGATCTGCAGGCTGGCGTTGCCCCAGCCAACCGCGCCGACCACCTGCACCAGTCAGCCCACAGCGCAGCTCAGCGACACATCCCTTCCTTTTCGTTCTTGCAAGCTGCCGCGTGTTGCCTCCTGCAGCAGTGCGGTGCCGAGGCTTGCAGCACTGTGCTCGCGGCCGCAGGCAGCAGCGCTCAGGCTGCGGGTGGGGGAGGAGGGGGAGGTGCCTGGATGGTGGACAGCTCGGCCCACGGCACCTGCCCCGTCACCAGCTCGTGCAGCACGACGCCAAAGCTCCAGACGTCGCACGACTCTGTGTACGGCTCGCCCCTGCGGCAGCGCAGCGCCTCCCGTGATCAGCCCGCCTGATGAGCACGTGCTCACCGCAGCAGCAGACGCGTCAGCGGCCCAGGGCCGGCTCTCTCCCAGCTTCCAGCAGGCGCCGCCGGCGCGAGCCTTCTGTGCGATGCCGCGGCCCGCCGAGGCTGCTGGCAGCTCGCCGGCGCCGGAAGCAGGGGGTGCCAGAGCCTAGCGCCGGCGCGTGAAGGAGGAGGCAGGAAAGGGGGGGGGGGGGGCTCGCCTCAGGATTTCCGGCGCCGTCCACTCGGCGGTGCCCATCGCGCCGCTGGCCGCGCTGAGCATGGCCTTGCGGCGCTGGCGGGCCAGGCCAAAGTCGGCGACCCGCAGCGTCATGTCGCGATCGCACAGGATGTTCTTGCTGCTCACGTCTGC
>BHFV01000688.1:0-17456 GCA_003568905.1 Trebouxiophyceae sp. KSI-1
GGGGGGGGGGGGGGGCAGTGCGCGGCCTGATGTTCATGCAGGCAAAACTAAGGCATGCACGAGAGACATTAGCAACAGCGCCCTCTCTGCTCTCCCAATAGGGGTGCCTGGGGCATGACTCCAGCGGCTGCGCAAGCCGTTTTCTCAGAGAGCCAAATCATCCCTGGGGCGTCCCAAACCTCCTAGTTGAGAGGAAAGAGAGGAGGAAATTGACAGTTCATGAGTGAGTGCTGAAAGAGACGCTCCCAACGGCACCACCAGTGGGGCCTTCCGACTCATCGCCACGCCTGCTCCACGCAGGACACCGGCGCCCGCGGCGAGATCGACAAGCGGCGCGAGGACGCCGAGTTTGCGGCGTTCGCGGCGGCCGAGGCGGCCAAGCAGGAGACGGCGCGCCGCTGGCGGGTCGCCCGCGGGGAAGCGACCGAGGAGGACCTGAAGGGACCGATCAAGGCCGGGCCGGCCGAGCGGGAGGAGTGGCTCACCGTGCTGCCGGCCGCGCGCCGCCCCTCGGCGCCGTCGCAGAAGAGTCAGGCGAGCCCCTCCAGGCCACCGCTTGCTCGCTTGCATGCGTGCCTCTGTGTGCGGCTGCGAGCTGTGCTCTGGGCCGGCTTGGCAGCGGCAGCGGCTGCCCGCACGGCACACCGGCACGGGCACAGCACCCTGGGACCTGCCTCGTTGAGAGAGTCGGCTGCCGGGGCGCTTTGCCGACGTGGCCTCCGCAGCTCCCTGGCAGCTGCCCACCAGTCCTGCACTGCTGACCATGCTGAGGCTGTCAGCATCTGCACGGCAGTCTGACTGAGTGCGCCGCCGCTGCTGCCGCCCGCAGACCGCCTTCTCCCAGCAGGGCGTGGCGGCCATCCGGCAGGACGCGAGCGTGTGGACCGACACGCCGCAGGCCAAGCTGCTGCGGCTGCAGCAGGCGTCCGCCGCGATGCTGCCGCCGACGGCAGACGTGCAGCAGCAGGTGCGATGCCACCCGCCTTGCCTGCCTTGCACAACGACAAGCGACCAGATTTCTAGGACCTGTTCAGCTTGGAGGGGGGAGAGCCTGGCGAGAGTGCGTCAGCCGGAGATTGCGTCGGCTGCTGCCCAGCACTTGTTCCGGCTGTGGTGGCAGCGTCAGCTCGGAGGCAACAGAGTCCGCTCATAGGCAACTGAGTCAGGTTGCGGGTGTGAATGCAGGAGAAGGCTGCCGCAACCGCCTCGGCAGTGGACGCTTACAACGCCAGCCACCGGGGCAAGTCGCTCGTGGAGCAGCACCAGGAGCGGCAGCACAAGGTGGGGCGCCGGCAATGCCCTGGGCTTTGTCTTGCTGTTGCCTGGTGTCTCATGCTGCAGATACCTCTGCTCAGAGCCCACTGTTGCTGCAGCAGGCACCTGCGTTCCAGGACAATACGCTACTGGGCTCGAGGGACAGAGATGCCTGAGAGCTTCCAGCCCCGCATGGCTGCAGGAGAAGCGCTCTAAAAAGCGTAAGTCTGAGCAGGCGGCAGCCCAGCAGGCGGCAGCAGAGCAGCAGGCGGCGCAGCACCCCTGGCGGCCTTTCGACAGGGAGAGGGACCTCAAGGCGCCGCCTGCCAGCGGCGGCGATCTGCTCAAGTCGCTCGGGAGTCTGTCGAATCGCTTTGGCGACAGCAATACCACCCGCGGCTTCCTGTAGCTGCCTGGAGGCTGTGCTGTAGCTGCATTGATGCTGCAGCCGTGCAAGCTGCCGGCCGTCACGAATGGCCGTGTGTCTGGCCCGCTCAGGCTCGAGACTGGTCCAGAGTGAAGCTTGCCACTCCATGAGTTACTTTCCTTCTTGGGCTACTTGCCAGGCAAGCAACGCAGCTGGGTATCACTGCGGCAGCGATCCCTGCCCATAACTTCTCAAGCCAGCCACATGCGGCTGCTCTTCTTGAGACCACAGAGTCAAAACCACGGGATGTCTGGTCAGCAGGCGAGCGCGAGCGCATGCTGCGCCGCCCGCAGCGACAGCAGCGCCGGCGGCGAGAGCGTCTTGGCCTGCGAGAGCTGGCTGCTGCTCTGCTTCTGTTCCGTGAAGGCCTCCACCACCCGGTCCAGCAGCTTCGCGACCTCCTGGGTACCTGCAGCCGACCATGCGATTGCTCAGCATCTTTGAGCATTACGGCCTGCTTGATTGGGCTGGTGCCACTAGCACAGAATCAGGGCAAACAACAAGTGGTCAGGAGCGAAAGCCGCGGTGAGAAGGGGGCCGCACGTTCCGTCTGCTCGGCGGCGGCCTGTGCGAGCTGCGAGACGAGCAGCGCGAGCCCGTCGGCGGTCCTGTCCAGCAGATTGTGGGAGAGGCCGGTGGGCAGGTCGTCGAGGATGTATTGCAGCGCCTCGATCGGCTCCGGCGCCAGGTAAGCGTCGATGTCGCCCGCGTTCGTGAACAGGAAATTCAGCCGCTCCAGGCCCGGGTACTTGGCGCCGTCCGTGCTCCGCCGCGCGTGGCCCTTGCTGACGACCTGTGCCGCGGCGTCAGCGACAACGTCACCGTGGTGCACTTTTCTGCTGCGCGCTCAGGCACGTTTCGCGGCGCCCAAAGCAGCGGATGCCTTCGGAGCAGCTCGCGCGTTCGAATTGAGCCTCAAAACTCTGCCGCCGCTTGGGCGAACGGCGGCGCGGGGAGCTGCCGAGGCGCGCCATGGTGAGCAGGCGCAGGCGCTCGCGCGGGTGCAGCGCCGCGAGGAAGGCGCGCTTCTGGTCGAGCGTCGGCAGCGCGGCCGCGGAGCCGACGAGCCCGCCGACCATGGCCGCCTCGATCACCATGGTGCGCACGTTGGCGAGGCCGCCGCTGTTGGTCGCCCGGCTCGGGCCGTGGCGCAGGAAGAGGCCGGCGTCCTCCGCCGTGCCTGCACAGGGACAGGTGGGCTTACAAGCAGGGGATGCGTGGCTGGTGGCACAAGAGCGCGAGGTCTGGCTCCGTTTCACCCCCACTTGCCTGCCTGCCCGAGCTTCAGTCCAGCTGCTGCAGCTAGAAGGGAGACAGGCATCCGCAGGCACCCGCTCAAGTTTGTCAGGGCAGACGCACTGTACAGCTCCAGCAGCATGCCCAGCAGCAGCGACGCCAGCGACGGCACCAGGCTCCTGGCGAGCGCCGCCACCGCGACCTGGCCCTTGGCCTGCCGCCGCTGCTGCTGGGCCGGCGCAGCGGGGACGGCCATCAGCTGCATCAGCTGCGTCACGAGGTCCCTCCTGTCGTTGTCGCTCATTCGAGAGGCAGAGTCCTGCGGCAGCAAACCCAGGCCGGCCTCAACCCTGCTGTTTGTCTCACAGCAAGTCGGCCTGCCATGCTACAATCGACCGGCTTGGTGTTTCGATTGTCATTGATTCATGAGCGATTGGATCAGACGTCCGTAACACTGGCGTAACAACTTAATCTGTGCCAGTACTGGAAAGCCTCACGAGGAAAAAGGTTAGGGCAAGGGGGAGGAAGCTGGAGCGGGGAAGGAAAGAGGCTGGCAATGGACAGAAGGGGAACAGGGGAAGTCGCACGGAGAAGGTGCGCCACAGCTGGCTGTTTTGCAGCAGCGCCGCGCGAGCACTGCGCTGCGACTTGCCCGTCGGCACGCCGAAGAAGACCGCCAGGCGGCAGCGCAGGTCCCGCTGCAGCTCCGCCAGCAGCCAGCGCAGCAGCAGCAGCTCGCCGGCGGACAGCCCGGGGGGACTCCTGCGGGCGGCGCGCCGCAGAGTCTGCCTTCTGGCTCGACGATTGGCTGGCAAGATCCTTGCAAGCTGGGAGATGGCCGCCACGAGGGGGCTGGGGGGCCCGAGGCAAGCAAGCGGCGGCCTGGGGGCTGCGCAAGGTGGCTTCTGCGAGCTGACGCTTGGCTGGCTTCCTGCGCTGCCGATGAACAGGCTGGCGTGGTGCCGCCGCATGCGTGACTTGCTTGCAGCCGACGCGAGATCGAGCTGCGAAAAGCATACCACGGTAGCGTGTAGCCCCGTCCATGCTGGCGCTGAGCAGGACGCTGTCACAGTAACAAGGTGGGTGCACTGCTACAATGCATTCCCAAAGAGCGGCAGCTGTCTGTGACTCGAGCGAAACACAGGGGCCTGCCGGGCATCCACAGCAGGCAGAGGGCCTCCACAGCAGGCAGAGGCTCGCCTGGGCTGCGGCGCGCGGGGGTCGGTCGCCACCGGGATGAGGGTCGCGTGGCAAGCGGCAAACAGCCGGGCCAGCACTTCGAACGCGGAGGCCGCCTTTTTGGGCGCCTCGCTGTCCGCCGCCGGCGCCCCGAGGCCCTCACAGCTGCCAACCCGCAGCAACCGACATCAGGAAGCTCATGAGGAGGGGTTCTGGAGCAGGCAGGGCCACGACACCGGAGGGAGTGCCACATGCTCGTGCTGCAGCTGTGGGCGAGAGGCAGGGGAGCTCGGGAGCGGAGGTTGCTCGGCTGTGTGCATGCGCGCAATCTGGCTGCATGTCAGACACACAGCGCCGGCGCCCTGCGCCGCCGCTGCTGCCCCGCAGAATTCGTCCTTCGTTCAGGGGAGCTTGCCAATCTGTCAGGCGCCACGCCCGCCGGTTGGTGAGCAGGAACGGCCGTGGCTGGCCGTCCTTGCCTGCAGCCGGCAGCGCCTCGGATTAGGATTGCTTCACTGGGACTCCCCAGCGGGCAGCAGATGGCCGGGCACACATTGAAGAGAAGAGAAATGATGAGAGAGCGCGGTCATGTGGCCGCGCCAGCCGCTCGTGCCGGCAGGAGTCTCGCGGGAGCGACTTCCCGGGCGAAAGGAGGCTGGCAGAAAGGCCAGCATGCCTCCCTCACAGACGACCCGTCTGAGAGTGTGTGATCGCGGCCGCACTGATTTCCAAAGCGGGCAAAATGTGGCCTGCAGCCGGTGTTGCAGTGGCAAGGCTGCGGGCTGTGAGACGCCTTGCCTGGCTCCCGCTGCCGCACGCACACGCTGGGATGCAGGCTGGCCATTCGCTGCAGCAGGCTGCGGCGGCAGGCGTGGCTTGCCTCAGTGTTGCACTGCGAGCCGCTGTGGCTGCTAGCGGCTGCTGCTGGCCAGTCGCCTGAGCATTCAAGCTGGCAGGCTGACAACAGGAGCAAGGCCTGCTGCTGACAGCGCAGAAGGGGCAGCACCACAGCCCGGCAGTGCCCGGCCGACAGGAGGGCAATTGGGCCATCTCCCAGCAGCCACGGGCTTCCCGCAGGTGCAAGGCAAGGTAAGACAGCAGCCAACAGGCCGGCCAGGGGAGCCGGAAGCAGTGCAGCTAGAGGCACTGCAAGCAGTTGGACGCGCAGCAGTGCAGCTGGAGGCATGGACTGGCAGGCAGGCCAGCGGCAGGGGGGGCGCACTTGAAGGCAGCGGCTGAGAGGTCCGCGCGGCCGTGCAGCTCGTGGCTCCGCAAGATGGTCACCACGCACCCCACCTGCTCCCTGCAGGCCAGCCGGTGCCTCGGTTCCTGTGACAGCTGTGCTGCTGAGCAGAGGCGCGGCCAACAGCATGCCCATGTGCAGCTCAGAGATCATCCAGGTGCAGTCTGCAGCGAGAGCAGTGGCCTGAAAGCCGCCCAATGGGGAGCTGCTGGCATGCAAGCGTTCCCAAGATTGGCAGGGGCTGGCGGGTGGCGTCGCTCGGCAGCATGCGGCTAGTGCTGCTCAGGTGTCACTCGAAAGACAAAGGCGGTGGGCATGTGGCAGGCAGAGCTGTCAGTGGAGCGCTGCGGCCCAGACCCGCTCCTTCAGCATGGCTCTGGTTTGCATGCAACTGGTCTGGGCTGCCTGGCAAGGCAAGCGGGCACCTGGAGGGGCAGGTCTGCTCATTGGTCAGCTCGCGCAGCAGGCTGATGTAGCGGAAGGCTGCAGGCACGCGCAGGCCGGAGTCAGCATCTGAAGGCCAGGCAGCTGCGGCTGCCTGCCAATGGCAGGATGCATGCCGTTGCCAGGAATCGACATGGCTAAAGCCCCACAGACAAACCAGCCAGGGCTGCAGATGGGAGCGGCTGCTTCAAATGCATGGCCGAGTCGTGCCGAAGCGGCGCTGATGCATCAGGCGCATGCCTGTTCAGTAATGAGTCTCAAAGGGAAGGGAAGGACGGACCGTCCTCGTCGCCGACAGAGCGGTCGAGATCGTCGGCCGGCTCGGGCAGCGGCGGCGCCTCCTGGCTGTCGTCCGAGGCCCCCTCGCCGCGGCGGCTGCGGCTGCGGGCCAGGCGCTCCTGCAGGCAGGCAGACGGATGGATGTCATCAGGGGCGCGAGTCACTGCAGAACACCTGCGTTGCTGTGGTGTCAGGCCGCCTCCAGAGCGGTTGCTGGTCTCAGCCAGCCGATTTTGCTCGTTGAGGAGCAGCCCTGCCTGCTTTCAGGCCGCACTGATTTGGCTGTCACCGCAAGGCAAGGTTTGTTGAGACCGCGGGTGCCAGCACAGGGGCTCGCCTGCTCCTCCGATTGCGCGTTGGCCTGCTGCAGGCTGCGCTGCTTGCGGGCGAGCTCGATTTCAAAGCTGTCAAACGTGTTGGCCAGGTTTTGCGAGTCGTAGTCGCTAATGGGCACGCCCAGCGCATCATTCACCTCCAGCGCGGCGGACGTCGTCTTGTTGGTGGTCGCTGCCGCAAACGCTCTGCCGATGGTCTGCAAGCAGTTGCATCACATGTGGCACCTGCTGCCGGCTCTTCGCAACGTTGCAGGACAGGGCGAGCGCATACAGTCTGACAGATCGCTTGCGGTTGATGCTGCCCCGTAACAATCAGCGGGCAGCGCGAAAAGCGTCTCGGAACCGGGCGGGAGTGGAGTCTGACCGACTGGCGTGCAGCTCCCGGCGCCGCTGGGGAATGGCTCGAGCTGCCCGGCCGGCTCTTTTTGCTGGCATCCTTGCCGGAGTTGCCGGCGGATGCCGCCGCGGGCCGCTTGCCCATCACAATTTGTCCCGGAGAAACTCGCTGCTTCTCTTTCAAAATGAAGCAGCTGGTTGTCAAGGTGCACTTCGATCTTCCTGACACAAGTGATTTGCGATCGTCTGCGAGTCCCCCCCCGAAACTGCCGCGCGCTTGCTTTGAAAGTGATTACCTAGGCTGGAACGCCGAAAGCGCTTCAGATAGAGGCTAGAGGAGACTTTCAATTCCTATTTCGTGTGGAGCGAAGATCAAAGAGGCAGTAGAAACCGGTGGTGTACAGAGCGCTGTCGTGGTCCGAACGCGCATTTTGCGCTATCAGCACTTGAAACCGTGCCTGCGCCGAACAGTTGACGCTATGCGGCCAATGCTAGCATCACCTCCATGCAGCCGCATGCCAATCATACCCCCAGGAAGAGCGCCGGTGAGCCCGTGTCGTATCCCACCTAAGCAGACCGCAAAGGCAACCGTCCGCCTGTTTGCCTGATTGGTTGCACGAGTTGATGCTATCACAGCCATGTCTCATCTCGTAGCTGAAATCTTGAGGCTTCAGCTGCTCATGGCCGCCTTTGCATGTGCATGCCGTGCAGCCATGTTCTCCATCAGGGCGCTTTCAGACGTAGCAAAGTGTTTTTTTGATGCCGGACATCGTTGCATTGCAGGTGCCATTCAGATCCGCGGCAGTCACTCCGCTGCAGCCTCGCCACTGCCGGCCACACCGACCTTCAGTCGTCGCAGCAGCTGCCGCCAGCCTGAAGGACGGCCTGCGGGAGCTCGACTCCTTCCTGGCCAAGGACAGCGCGCAGGGCGAGAGCCGCGCGCTGGCGCTTGTGCGTGAGCTCAAAGAGGCGGGCATGGTGAAGGCGTTTGGCGCGGGCCACCAGGTGCATTTCTCCGCTCCCTTCAGGGCCACAGCCTCGCTCTCCTAGCCGTAACCAGCAGCATTATCTCTCTCTTTCCCCACAAACAGTTCGACAGCTGCCCTTGACAAATGCAGAACCGCCTGCAGGTGCCGAAGCGAGCGTACACACTGGAAGAGCTGCGGCTGAACAAGATCGAGCCGGTCAAGTTCCTGTCCCCGGAAGACAAGACGCTCAACCGCGTCCGCACGGCCCTGCAGGTGCGCGCACCTCAAGCTGCAGTGACGCCAAGGCAGCAGCATGCTTTGGTCGGCAGCTCGATCGCACTGCGCTGGTCTGCCTGAGCCACAATGCTGAGCCCAAATCAGCAGCTTGCTTGCCGAGTGGCACCCAGCAGCGAGAATCTCTGCCCTTCGGGCCCTCCTGGTCCGGTGCATTGCCGTGCTGGAAGCAGCATTGCGCCCCCACTTAACCTTTCACTCGAGCCCGAACCCAGCATGAATGCCAGCCTGCACTTGTGCCGCACTCCTGCTGCCCAACCAGGTGTGCTCATCCAGAGCTCATGGCCGCAGGCAGCGGCTGTCCTCGGGCTGATCGGCGTCTCGGCGGCGCTGCATCTCGACGGCGGCCAGGTGCTGCAGGCGGCGGTGGTGGGGCTGCTGCTGCTGACAGTCGACCAGGTGAACACTTCCCTCCCTGCTCCGACCCCTGCACAGTGGCGTGGGGCTGACTTCGGCAATCTCACGGCACCTCCTGCATGCCCGCCGTGCCAACAGTCTCCTACGCCCGCCTCGTGCCGTGCAAAGCAAGCTGGCGCTCCTACTGCCAAGAGTTACTCGTGCACAGACAGGTGTCCTGCCGGCAGCCAGCCAGGCGCTGAGGCTGCCACAGTTCCCTGCACCGACTCCGTGCCGATTCCCGTCCCAGCCCGGGCTGAGCCACCCAAGTGTCTACTCCGCTTGTGCCCACTTTCACTCGCTGCAGGTGGCGAACGGCGGCGGCTTTGAGGCGCTGCTGATCGACGCCGCCGGCCGCACCATCGACCGCAATTATGCCGGACGGGTGGCAGCACACGAGGCTGGCCACTTCCTCGTTGCTTACCTCATCGGCCTGCTACCGAAAAAGTACATCCTGTCTTCGGTGGACGCCTTCCGGCGGTGCGCCGCCACCTCCTGCTGCTGCTCCTGCTGCTGCTGTTGCGAGCTGACAGGCAGGCAGAAGGGGGCAGGCTCGAAGCTGGGGGCAGCTGTAGGGCAGGCGGGCGGGATGATCACGAGCCTGCTGAGAAGAAACACTCTCAGTCGATGCGCTCAGGCACGCCTGGGAAGGAGAACGGACTGCCACCACAAGTCCCCATTACGTGCCGCCTGCAGCAGCAGAACCAGCAGCAGCGATCTCCATGCAGCGGCTCTGCTCCCGCCTTAGCCCCCGCGCCTCCGCCGCCCCGCCCTGCAGCTACGGCGCGCTCAACATCCAGGCGGGCACGCTCTTCTGCGACCAGGACTTCCAGAAGGAGGTGGCCAGCGGCAAGGTGAAGAGCGGCAGCCTGGACGCCTTCTGCTGCATCGCGCTCGCCGGCGTCGCGACCGAGTACCTGCTGTTCGGCGAGGCCGAGGGCGGCCTGAACGACGTGCAGCAGCTGGACGCCCTGCTCAAGGCGCTGCAGGCGCGGCCGCTGCTCGCATCCCCGCCTCCACTCGCCACTGCTCTCCTCGCACACGCCCTCTGCTTCGTCCCCCCACTGGGCCTGCATGCCCGCCTCCACTTGCCACTGCTCTTCTTGCACACGCCCTCTGCTTCGTCCCCCCACTGGGCCTGCATGCCCGCCTCGCAGAGCTGCAGGAAGTGGCTGCATCCGCCCTGCACCTCTCAGCCGTGGCCATGCCTCTATTCCGTTCGAGGATGCCCGCCTCCCGCCCGCATGGGCTCGGGCAGGAGCCTCCATTCTTGGGGCTCGGTGCTATTGGCACCTGGAGGGTGGCACCGCTTTCTCACTGCCTGCAGCAAGCGGCAGCCGCCTCCTTCCATGCCCACCATTGCCTGAGCGTCCCGTGCCACACGGCTTGCAGTTTTCGCAGGCCAAGGCGGACGCGCAGGTGCGCTGGGCGGTGCTGAACGCGGTCGAGCTGCTGCGGGCGCACAAGAAGACGCTGAGGCGGCTGGCAGATGAGATGGCCCGCGGCGGCTCCGTGGGCGAGTGCATAGCCGTCATCGAGTCCGCCTGGGCGCCCGCCTAACAGCCGCGAGGCCCTGCCTGCTTTGAGTGCACGGTGCCCCAGCGCCTGGGTGGCTGCTTCAGGGAATTTTGAGGCATTGCACGGATCGCCTGCCAGCTCCTGATTCCAGCAGCCTGCTGCCGTGAAGCTCAAGTGGGACACCGCTGCTTTGCTGGCGAGCAGGAGTTTTTGTCCAGTGCTCTGCTGAGCGCTGGCAGCTCAGCTGGTTTTGAAGCGCTGCAGCTGCGAGGGATGGCACGCGAGAGGGATTGCCTTTATTTTTTTGAGCTTGCAATGCCATGTCTGTGAGACTACTGCGCCACTTGTAACTCACGAAAGGAGCAGCCTGGTTCACAGGAGCAGCAGCTCGCATGTTACGCCTGGAAGCGCACGTAACGCAGGACGCTGCCAACCCTTCGATTGGACGCAACGGCAGCACAGCGTTCGTGGCTGTCCACTGCTGGGGTCCGGTCAGCTCAGACCACCACAGACCGCAGAAGCAAGCGGATGTTTCGGCAGGGCAGGCTCAAGAGCTCAGCGGTGGAGTCAAACAGCCCCCCAGACCGGCGCAGCTCTCAGCCAGACACGCCGCAGCCGGGGGGGGGGGGCAGGAGTAAGGGGGTGCCACATCACTTGGAGGCGCCCTTCTCGCGCTGCACCACCACCTTGAACTCGCCGACCACCTCGGGGTGCAGCTTGACAGTCGCATCGTAGGTGCCCACCGTCTTGATCTCCGGCAGGCTGACGACCCGGCGGTCCACGGTGCGCCCCGTCTGCATCTCGATGGCGGCCACCACCTCCTGCGGCGTCACGCTGCAGGCGCCAGGCGCGGCGGCGGCCAGTCAGGCATCGGTGCGCTCTCCGTTAGGAAGGCACTGTGTGGCAGGCTGAGCCGGCTGCAGACAGTGAGCCACGACCCCGTGGCTGCTTGGTTGGGAGGGCGCTCCGCGGCAGGCAGGCGCTGCGGCAGCTGGCCAGGCGCCGATGCACTCTCTCTGATCAGCTAACGTGGCGGGCAGGCGCGGCGAGAGACGGTCATGCGTCGCCGCGCTTTTGACTCGGAGGATGCAGTGAGGCGGGCAGGGCGTCGTCTGGCATGGGCTGGTGCACACATGCGGTGCAGCCTAGGCTCGCAACATGCTCGAGAGCTGGTCTGAGGAGGTGCCATCGTCTTGTGGCAGTGCTGCAGAGAGGCAGAAGCGCTGCAATGCTGGCGCAGCCCACACACCGCTCCTCCAAGCAGACTTTGTGCGCTTGGCAGCTTCAGGCTCCCAGCCAGGGGCAGCTGCGGAAAGAAGTCTGCCCCAGGTCGGCCTGGAGGCAGCGAGGCGGCCCTCACCTGCCGAAGATCTGGTCGTTCTCGCCGACCTTCTTCTTGATGATGAATTTTCCGATCGTCTGCAGCGCGATGGCCATCGCCTTGGCCTTGGCCTTCACCTGCAGCAGCTTGCGCTCGCGCGCCTCCTCCTCTCGCCGGATGTTGCTGCGGCCAGGAGCGGGTGCGGCCAGGTCAGGACATGGCAATGCAGTGAGTGTCGCAGAGAGGCAGGCTTACAGCCAGACTGGAGATGCATATTGCAATCAGCAGGAATGCGGTGAATGGCTCGAGCTTTTATCTGCGCTGCAGCCGTCAACAAAGCCGCAACTTGCAGCCAGACAGCAGAGGAATGTGCCCGGAGGAAAGCCGCACGCAAGGATGCCCTCCGTGGCCACCTTGGCCAGCTTCTGCGGCTGGAGGTAGTTGCGGAAGTAGCCCGGGTTCACCGTTGCCAGCGCGCCACGGCCGCCCAGCTCAGGCACATCCTTCACCAGGACCACCTGCAGACGGCCGCTTGTATAATGAGGAAGCTTTCACGCCGCTGTGAGGCGATGTGATCCCGACTGCACCCGCTCACGGGCCCTGCAGCTCGAGCAAGCGGGTCCTGGGTCACACATGGAGCCAGACTGCATGCGTCCAAGGCCGGTGGTTAACAGGTGAGCCGCCTGCGCACAAGACCCTGCCAAGCGTGAGATAGGAGTTGAAGGAGCTCGCCTGCTGCTTCCGTGTGCTCTTCCCCGCCGCCTGCACACTGACCACGGCCGCCCGGGACGTGCGGGCGCTGCTCTGCGGCGTCCGGCAGGCACACGGCTGCAGGCAGCCAGTATAGAAGTCAGTCGCCATCACTGCTGCCCACGACTTTGCCTGTACGCCTCGCGTTTCAAGGCATGGTGAGTGAGACGGGATTGCGGCGACTAGAGGGGTTGCGTCTGGGCGCCTCGCCTGCGCGCCAGCCCGAAGGCCCTGGTAGGACGTGAAGCCGTGCATGCCTCTCGTCGTCTCAGTTGCTTCACCACAAACAGTGAGCGAAAGCGCCCACGACAGCCTGCCTCAGCCACGGCGGCATGCTGGCGGCCGATCTCCTTTTTCAAGGTCTCTTCCTTAACTGACACAAAGCAGAAGTCAAGCATGCAAACCGGACGTCCTACGCTGCAGTTCTCCACATCCTACACTCGCAAGTGGTCGCTCTCACAGGTCGTCATCGTCGTCCCACACCGGCCGCCGTCGCTGCACCGTCACGCGGCTGGACGCGCCCGTCTGCTCGTTCACCTGACCAAGCAGCTGGATGAGCCGATCTTCCGACACCTGCATTTTGCCCCGGAGGAAGAGTCAGCAGCCGCCCCACAGTGGCAGTGCCCGACTGGCAGCTGGGACGGAGATGCACCTTCTCGGTCAGCTGCCCGCGCTGCGCCATCTGCAGGATCAGGTTCTCTATGCCCTGCGCCTTTTCCGGCTTGACCAGGGCGATGCGCGCCACTGCACAGCCACAGAGAGGCACTTGGTGAGGCAACTGACAACCGGCTGGCTGTGCGTGTTGCTGCGGGCTCCAGGAAGGAGCCTCACGGCGTTCTCGCGCTCCAGGCAGCAGGATTTGCATGAGCATGGCTTGCCGCCGCTCCGCTGCCGCCTGGCGTGCCTCTTCCTGCGCTTGCAGTGCTCTATGCTGAGCGCATGCAAACCTGCAGTGATGCCGGCAGTAGTCGTATGGTCATGCAGGTAGGGCGTGCCTGCTGCTGCTGGGCCTCTGGCGTCAGCTGGCCGCCAGCGCCGCCTCCCTGCGCTGGCGACAGGGCTTGATTTCCCTCGAGTATGGGAGCAGGATGGTGGGAGAAAACGAAAGAGGCACGCCTGTCTCTGCATCAGCTCCGCTATACGGCGTTGCCGGATGGCCTGAAGCTCTGGATCGTCCGCCTGCGGCCGGATTTTCTCGGTTGGCCAGACATGAAGCAAGAAACGCAAGCACCTGGTCACACAAAGCGTGACATTGTGAGTTTGAGCTGGTGTCTGGACTGGCTTCAGTGACGTACCATCGTTCAGACCGGCAAGATCGCCGCGCTGCCGGCTGTCAATCTGCAAGATCAAGCAAGCGACGTTTCAAAGCCCCGTGGAAGTAGACGTCAGGCTCGGCGTGTATCTGTAAAACAAAAGTCAATGTGGCATTTGGCTGCAGACACTCAGCATAGCTTGCCCTGCAAAAGCAGGCCCTCCAAAAGCGCGCGCTCGCCCAACGCCCGAGCGTCGCGACCGCGATGGCTCGCTGACGCACCATCGCCCGTTTGGCACATTTCCTTCGTATATGCGCTAACCGTTTCAGGCGCGGGCAATCCGCCTTTTTGGAGACACGGCATCCGGCCGCGAGCCGCGGAGCCACGATGCTTGCGGCCGCCGCCTTGTTGCTGGCGGGCCTGCTGGCAGTCGCGCTGCTGGCCGGCTTCGTGGTGCGGCAGCGGTCAGTAAAGCCGCTCGAGGGCCAGACGCGCGGGTCGACGGCCAGCGGCGCTGCTGCGGAGGTTGCCAAGGTGCCGCCCCGCTTGCCCACTCGCGTCGCCCGATAGGCTCAGAGCAGTCGAAGGGGTGCAGGAGCTATCCAGATTCGGGCCTGTCGCTCCTCGTCCCAACCTCGGGGTGTCGCAGATGTCTGGCGCGCGCTGCAGGAGGCCGTGCAGCTGCCCATTTCCGGGCTTCAGGCCAGTGCGTGGTCGCTCTATCGAGCTGTTGCAGTCACCAGTAGCACCACTGAGCCGCGAACAAGGCGCATCGGGGTCCCATCACCTCCTGCTAGCTGCCCACAACTCGCCTCATCCGGTGCTCGCTGCCGCAGGCCGAGCCCAAGCGGCGCGTGACGCTGCTGTTCGGCACTCAGACCGGGACCGCCGAGCGCTTTGGCAAGCAGCTCAAGACGGAGCTGACGGCCCGGTACGTCGACTCGGAGACGGCCTGTGAGCTGCACGACATCGAGGAGTACCCGCACGAGGAGCGGCTACCGGCCGAGAAGCTGGTGGTCCTGCTGCTGGCCACCTACGGCGACGGCGAGCCGACCGACAATGCCGCGGCGTTCTACTCCTGGATCTCCAAGGCGGCGGGGGAGGCGGAGCGCGGCGAGGGTACCAAGCTGCTACAGGCGCGCCCCTTTTCCAGGAAGGCTGCGGCTGCCAGGGCATGAGCAGCACGCTTCCCATTTTGCTTGTGGCTCCTGCTGCTGTGCAGGAACCGGCCGCTCAGGCCCTCTCTGGCGCGTGAGGGCTCGCCACGAGCCGCAGCTCCCGTGCAGCCAGCCGCCCTGCCCACAGATTGACTGACCCCCTGTGGCTGTAACTCCCGCAGGGTGTCAGTTACGCCGTCTTTGCACTCGGCAACAAGCAGTACGAGCACTTTTGCGCCGTCGGCAAGCACTGCGACCGCGCGATGGCGGCGCTGGGCGCGTCTCAGCTGACGCCCGTCGGCCTGGGAGACGATGACGAGGACATCGAGGTGATGGCTCCCTTGCAGTTCCGGTGCCTTGCTGGCGAGATGCCGCCTCCGTGCTGACAGGCTGTCACCGCTGCCAGGCCGACTGGGACGCCTGGCGGCCGCGCCTGCTGGCGGCGGTCGAGGCTTCGGGGCTGCTGGGCTCGGCGGCGCCCGCCAAGGTACCTCCCCATCTGCTGCAGTTTCTTCCTCCTCTCCGAGGGGATCGGCGCCGCCTCTCCCCACACCTCCAGAGGCACTCACAGTGTGGCGAGCGGAGGCCGGCCTGCAGCCGATCACAACACGTCGCTGGATCCCTGTTACAAAACCATTACTCATGCTCTGCAGGTGAGCGGCGCGACCGAAGTCTTTGCCGCCGACTCGGTGGCCGCCTACGAGGCGACGCTGCTCGGCGGCACCGGGCAGGCCGCCGCGCCCGCCTCGGCCGCCTGGGCCGGCGACGGCAGCAGCCAGCGCAGCGTCTTCCCCGCGGCCGTCGCGGTCAAGCGGGAGCTGCACGGCCCCGGCTCCGAGCGCTCCTGCCTGCATGTGGAGCTCGACTTCAGCGGCGCGGCGGTGAGCCCCTGCCCTGCCCGGCAACCTGGCGCCTTGGCATGGCAGTCGGTTCGGCTGCATGAGAGCTGCAGGACTGGCGCGGAGTGGCGCTGCTTCCCAGGCAGGCAGCGTACCTCGGCAGCTTGGGGAGGAGGGCACTGCTGGGGAACCAACAGCGCCCATGCCTGCCTGCTGTCGCCACTGAGGCGCCTGCACTGCAGCATTCCAGCAGCAGCAGCGCCAGCCCTCGAGCATGCATTGAAGATACTCAGGCATCCTGCTCTTAGAGGACGGCAGGAGCAGCATACCGCCCGGCAGCTGTCTGCCGCGGTGCCCCACATCTCAGGCGTGACTAACGCTGCGGCTGCTTTGGCTAACGCTGCGGCTGCCGTGACTAACGCAGGCGAGCTACGAGGCCGGCGACCACGTCGGCATCCTGGCCGAGAACGAGCCGGAGGTCGTGGAGCGCGCCGCGGCCGCGCTGGGCCTGCCGCCCTCGCTCGTGTTCAGCCTGCAGCTGCCACCGGGCAACCCGCACCAGCTGCCGCCGCCCTTCCCGGGTGCGCGCCTCTGCTGCCAAGCCTCCACTGGGCGCTGCGCTGCAGCGATGGACGCTCACGTGCTGCGAGACACGCGAGGGTGCGGTGCAGAAGTCATGGGGCTGCGCTGTGAATCAGCCACGAGCCTCTCTGGTGCAAGTGTCCGGTGCCGCTGCCAGGCAGTCTGCAGGGGAGTGTGCGGGCTGCCAGCAGCAGCAGCAGCGCCGAGCATAGAAGCTGCCAGCCTGCGATGCGGGACTGCACTTTTGTGTGCGGGCATGGGCTCGCACGCCAGCTGCCTTTGCCGCACGAGTCTGCAGCATTCGGCATGGCGAGGCCAGCAGGCTTCAGTTTTTTCCGGCGGCAGCCGTATGGGAAGCACTCAAAACTGCTCCCACAGCACCAGATTGCATCCACTGATCCGCGCGGCCACTGGCTCCCGCCCCCGCAGGCCCCATCAGCCTGCGCGACGCGCTCGCCTGGCACGCGGACCTGCTGTCGCCAGTCTCGCGGCCCGCGCTGCAGGCGCTGGCCGCGTTCGCCGAGGGGGAAGCCGCCGCGAAGCTGCGGCGCCTGCTGGGGCCCGAGGGGGGCGAGGCGTACCGCGAGTGGCAGGCGCACAGCCGCTCGCTGCTCGAGGTGCTGGAGGAGTTTGACGGCGTGCGGCCGCCGCTGGGTGCGGCTCCCCTCCCCCACCTTGGGCCGCTGTGCCCCGCATGAGACGCAGGGATCGCCCCGCTCCTTCCGCGCTTGTCAGAGCGCTGTGGGCTGCTGGCATGGGCGCATCTGCAGCGGCTGCTATCAGCTGCGGCTGTGAAAGGCGTGCATGGCCAGCCCAGCTGCTGCTTGGCTTGCCCGGTCCTGCAGATTGACTAGCCAAGCCGGCCCATCCATTCCTGGACTCGAGCGTTTACATGCCGTTCACTTCCCACTCGTCTCCCGACAGTTTCTCTCCCCGTATCCAAAACACACCTTTTCCCGGCCTTGCCTCGCCTGCTGACCCCTGCACTTCACCATGTGCCTTCAAGTCGGAGCTGACCGGCGCTTTCGGGCCCGGCCACCCGCAGGTGCCTTCTTCGGCTCCATCGCGCAGCGCCTGCAGGTCCGCTTCTACAGCATCAGCTCTTCTCCAGCCGCCGCCGGCGCCAGCACGGTCGCCGTCACCTGCTCGGTCGTCGCCCACCCGACGGCCACCGGCCGGGCGCACCGCGGCGTCGTCAGCCACCAGCTGACGCGGTGCGCCTGCTGGCTTCCTCCTCAGCCCTGCGTGCTCCTGGCGCTGGCAGCCAGCCTGGCACGTGGCATGCTGCCCGCCCTCTGCGAGGTTTGCATGTATTGAAGGGCGGCTCCCTGAGCGCTTGAAGCAGCTTACCAAGAGGAGCCCCAGCCAAGACTTGCAGGCTGCAAGCCACTGCTCACACTCTGGCGCAAGTTTCTCAACGTCCCGGGAGCTCTTGCCGGCTACCACCCCCCGGGGGGGGGGGGGGGGGGGCTCTTGCCTTTGCCTCCCTCGCGAACCAGAGTTGGCGACCGCTCCTGCCTCTCACGACTGCAGCAGCTGCTGCCGGCTGCAGGTGTCGCCCAGGAGACCGGCTGCCAGCTTTCCTGCGGCGATCCACCTTCAAGCTGCCGGCTGACCCGGCCGTGCCGCTGATCATGGTCGGCCC
>BHFV01000690.1:0-17417 GCA_003568905.1 Trebouxiophyceae sp. KSI-1
GGGGGGGGGGGGGGGGGGGGGGGGGGGGGCAGCCACTTCGTGGGGGGATTTCCCAGTGAAGGCTGAATGGATCGTGCAGCAATGCCCCCGCCCACCACAGAAGCCACCCGGTTACGAGAAAGACAACCATAAATGTTCTGCCCGTCGCGTGCTCGGCCGGCTTCGCAGCCCCGGTGGCAGGCAACGCCTCCAGTGAGCTGCAGAGGACGGCTCGCGCGGACTGCGCCCCTGCGGCAGGAGGGCCGGGAGAGGCGGGAGGGAGTGGGCCGCACAGTGAACGCGTTGCGCGATTTTTCGATGGTCTTTGTGGAGCCAAAGCCGGCCAGCCCCGCTGCCAGCTTCTTCTCCTGCTTCGCCTGCTCGCGCTCCGAGCGCTGCTGCTCCTTGGCACGCTGCCGCGCACGCAAGCCCCGCCTTTCAGCACAGCTGCAGCGGGCAGACGCCGGCATGTGCGGCCTTGCAGCTGCCTGCCCTGCCTGCAACATGTGCAGCCGAGTGCTGCAGCTACCTTTGGACGCTGCGGCGGCAGCTTGCTGGTAGCAGCATTTGCAAGCACGCAGAGCAGTCCCTATTCCGAGCATGTGCACTGCGAAAGTACAGGCCTGCTGCCTCATCGCTTTGGACACCGGTGCAGCAGCATGCAAGTGGGTCAATGAACAGAGGAAGAGAGCCCTCACCTCCTTTTCAGCCTTGGCTCGCTCCCGCTCCGCCTCTTTCTCCGCCCTGGCCTTCTCCCGTTCGGCCTCGCGCTCCCGCCTGCCGCCGCCGCAGCACCACCCCTGAGGCTCCTCGGGCAACTGGCAGGTTGCTGGGGATCTGTGCTGTCCAGCGGCTGCATGGCCTGGCAGCGGCTGCCCTGTGCAGCTGCGCTGGCCGAGCAGCAGCCCCACCAGGCAGCCCCAGAGCCGCCTCATCCGCAGCCAGACATGTGCCTGTCAGCTTTGAAGGCAGGCGAGCCAGGCTGCTTCCTGCCAGAGCCAGGCTCCGGCTCTGCTCGTGCACAGCAGGTGGGGCTCAGGGCAGGCCCCCACTTGGCAGCGTCCTTCTCGGCCTTGCCGGACGGCCGGGCCTTGGCGGGGGACGCTCTGACGCTCCGAGTCGGTGAAGCCGGCCCCGCACCATCCGCTGCCTCTCCTGGAGCAGCAGCAGCAGGAGCAGCACCGGCCTCCTGCAGATCAGATCCGGCTCATCAAACCCCGTTCCGCAGCAGCAGCAGCGGCGGCAGCATGCGGCAGCTTGCCAGCCATCATCGCCCCAGACACGAGGCTGACGTCCCCCAGACTTGGAGGCGAGCAGGTGCAGCCACATGCTGCCCTGTGGCAGGGGAAACGGCAGGCATGCAGGCGGGGGAGGCACCTCGGGTGCGCTGCCTGAGCCGGGTCCTGGCGGGGGCGCCTTTGCCAGCCGCGCCAGCGCGCGCTCGGCCTTGGGAGTGGCCCGGCCCTTGGCGGCAGCCTCGCCCAGGGCGGCCTCCGCAGCCTTGAGGGCCGTCAGGCGGGCGGCCGCCTGCGTGCCGGCCGAGCCGCTGAGTCGCAGGAGGGTGGGGCCTGCCCGGCAGCTGCTGGCTCCTCGAACCTCCGCCGAAACCCGTCCTTCTGTATGTCCCAAGACAAAGCAGTCGCCGCTGGCCCCTCCCTGTGTGCTGCTTGCTACCCTATCAGCCTGGCATACGGCTATGACCCTTTCTTCAGTGCTACAGGCCTGCTCGCTGGGCTCTGCTGTACACAGTCAAACAGACCGGCAGCGCTGTGAAAGGGCGGGCGTCGCGCCTCCTGCAGCGTCCGCTTCAGCTGCTTGGCGCGTGGCTGCAGCGGCTTGGGCAGGGACGCGAGCACGCGCAGCTCCCAGCGCCACAGCAGGCTTGGGTCCTCGCTGGTCAACGCATCGTCCCGCTCACCCTTGCCTGCGGATTGCACCACGCCGGCTGGCGTCAGGCAGCGGCCAGCCCCCCTTGCCTGGCTGCGGGAACTGCCAGGGCAGCGGCCGCTGTCCTCGCGACTCATGCATGGTCTTCTCGCTGCAGCCCGTGCTCAGCGCGTTGAGCATGCATGCTTGTGACAGGCGGGCGCAGTCCGAGAAAGTGTGACTAATGGCCCAGGGCTCGATGCCGCCTGGGAGAGGGGGGCCTCGGGAACGCACCCTCTTTGGCGGCAAAGCTTTTGCGCGTGGCCAGGTCCAGGATGCAGCTTCTCAGCAGCTCCCTGTCGACTCCCGGCCCCTGCAGCCGCTCCAGCAGCCGCCCGATCGGCAGCGTGCAGCCAGCCAGCAGTGATGCCACCTGCAGCTCGTACACAATTCAGAAGGGCTCAGCTGGAAATGGGGGACTGGCTCTGGCGCTGCCCGGCGGCAGTGGCATGGCTGTCATGGGGAGGTGACTCGGCTGCTGTGCATGCATGAGCTCGGGCAATAATCGAAAAGTACAAGTCAACTACTATGGCTTCACCCATGTCATGCAGCAGCGACTCGGGGCATTGATCGCGGCACTGCAGGCAGAGACGCTGCTCCAGAGGGCCCGAGGTAGGAAGGGGGCACACCTGCGCCTTGTTGACAGCCGCCAGCGGCTGCGCCGGCAGCGGCTGCAGCGGCTCCAGGCCCGCCACATGGGCTGCCAGGCTGCCCGCCTCCTGCCGCATGCCTGCCAGCCGCTGCGCAATCCAGGCAGGCGTCCACTGCTCGCCCGCAGGCGCCTGGCTGGCTGCGGTGCCGCTATCCTGCTGCTGCTGCTGCTGCTGCTGTTGGCCGCGTCCGCCGAGTGGGGAGCTGGCAGTGGCGGATGCCGGCTGAGAGTGGCCGGCCGTCGAAGGCGGCTCCACACGGTCCACATCCATGGCTGCTGGCTGCTGCGCTGCGGCTGCGGGCGCGCCGCTCCATGCTGCTGCCGGCTGCGCTGAGGCGGGCCGCGGAGTGACCAGCGGCTGGGAGGCAGCCTCTGCCGCCGGCGTGGCCTCCAGGGCCGCTGCCTCCTCATCATCATCGTCCAGAAGCACCACAGGCTGCTCCTGGGGCGCGTCCGCTGCCCCTGCCTCTGTCTCCTCGTCGTCTAGGTGCACGACAGACGACTCTTGGGGCGCCGGCGGCCTAGCCTCCCGCGCCAGGCGCGCCTTCTTGCGCCGCTGCTGCTTGAACCAGCCCTGGACCTGCGCGCGGGCGGTTGGACTCGGTCCGATGAGCAAGATTGGCGCCGATGGCCGGCGTTTGTGCGACCTGGCATGTCGGCTTGCCGAGCGCATGGAACACTGGATTCTGCGCACTGAGGCCCCGTGACGGCTCGGAATGCCTACCTGAGCAAGTTCCAGGCCGGTGTCCTCCGCTATGGTGTGCAGTTCCTCAGGCTCCGGCTGGGCATTGCCCTCGAACACCTCCAGCAGGCGGCCCTGCTGCGCGACTGACAGCCGCTCGCGCTTGCGCTTGCAGACCGGCGCCGCGCTTGCCTCGTCGCCATCGCCACACTGCACCCAGTCCCCGTCCTCATCCAACACCAGCAGGGAATCATCGCTGCCCATGCTGCCGCAAGCCCTTGGCTCGGCAGGCCTCAGGCGGGCCAAGTGCACAAGCCTGCGGCCTGTGGCGGGGCGAGTGCCGCCCCTGACCCGCTTTCACATCCTGCTGCGTCTTCTGGGAACGGCCGAGGAGCTCACCTGGCGCAAGGGCGGCTTTACCGGGCTGGCGCCGGGCGAGCACAGCGAGATGGGCGGCTCGTTCTCGTCGGCGGCCGCGCCAGACTTGCTGGAGCCGATTCCAGGCCCGTCGCGCTCTCCTGCCGCCCTCGGCTGGCCCGGCTTGAGCCGCTTCGTCCACAGCGATGCCAGCGTGCCGGCCGCCATGCTGGCGCTTCTGGCCGTCAAAATGTACAAGTCTAGCTATCACATGCCCTGCGCCATCGAATCATGGCGCACCGCGGCCTCGGGCGGGAGGATCGAAGAGCGCAGCCTGATGCTCGCACGAACAACCAGCAACGGGCAGCTGGACCTGCCACACGACTGCAGAAGCGCTGATAGCACGAACGGAGCGGGGAGAACAGAGCCGCAGGAGGAGATCGAGCGTAAAGGTCGGCCTGCGAACTTTAAAACAAGCGAAAGTGCGACCCTGCGCGGGCAACGGGCAACCGCGCGCGCAGAGGCCGTCAGGCAGGCCGGCGTCATGGCCGCCCGCGCGGGAGTGGCGAGGGGCGCTCCTCGAGCCGCCACTGCTCCGCCTGCATCCTCTTCCGCATTGTTTCGGCCCTGCATGCGAGCATCACATTATATAGTTGGCCGCAGCGCGCTGCAGAAATAGGTGAAAGAGAAGGGGGGAAAGCGCACGCTTGCCGCGCCGCATCCGCCTTCTCGCGCTCCAGCTCGGCCAGGCGGGCCTGCAGGCGCTGCGCCGTCGCGGGCCCCGGGTCCCATGCCAGCTCACGGAAACCGGCCGCCAGCCGCGTCACGTGGTCCTCCTCAGCAAACCGGATGTCCAGCTCCTCCGCTCGATCCCGCAGCCTGCGCAATGCAGACAGCTTGCAGCTCGATGCCACGTGCCTGGCCTGCAGATCTCGGGAGTTTGCAAGCAAGCGGGTGGCCTGGGGTAAGGCACCGTTCCAGGAGCCCGGACTCGCGGAGTCGCTGCTTTGAGGCAGGCGACATGGCGCGATACAGCTGCTGCGCGCGCGCCAGAAAGGCGAGCAGCTTGCGCCAGTTCAGCCAGTCATGGTGGAACTCCACCAGGCGGTCCAGCTGCTGCCAGCTGCCGACACGCCACAGGTCGGGGATGCGGCGCGGGTTGCCAGTCTGGCGTGGCTTGCGGTCGGGATGCCCCCGAGGCGGCTTCTCCTTCCGCAGCCGCTTCCACGTCTGCAAGCACGCACGCCCAGGCCCCCTCATCTCCTTGGGCTGCACTGGCCGGGGAGGTTGTGCTTTTCTCCTCCTCTGTTCAAGCACAACAGCAGCACAGGTGGAAACGTTGTGCTGGTGGCGGTGGGCGTCACATTGTCCTGCTCGTGGCCACGGTCGTCAGGAATGCCCAGCGCCGCCCGCTGCGCCAGCCGCGCCCGGGTCAAGGGGTCGCCGCCCATCAGCCGTGGCCGTCTGGGGCTGGAGGGTGGGCCGGTCTTGGGTTGGCTGCCGGCCGCCCAGCAGTGCCACGACCGCCTGCCGGCTCTCTCCAGTCAACAACGCTTTGTGATGGAAGGCAGAGTTGCTCAGACCAGTCGTGCAGCGATCATGGGATGCCGACCGTAGCCGGCTAGCTCAACTGCTTCTGAAGGGGCCAGGCTGCAGCAGGCGCACCAGGGCGGCTGCAGCAAAGAGATCGATTGCCCAGGCATGCCGGCGGCCTGTGTCTGCACGGCATCGTCGAGCAGCGCTCGCTGGGAGCTCGCAACCAGACGGGACCACGCCAGCCTCCTCATCGCCGCTTTGCGGCCCGAAAAGTCTGTTGGAAGCGCAGTCCTTGGCGCGCGAAGGGCGAGTTGCGGTTTTCTAGTTGCACATTGACAAGCTGAGACTTGCCGAGCGATCGGGAGGCTCTACATATTCTCGTCTCTGCACACGCTGTGTCGACGCGAGATGCTGAGGGGCGCCGTCAAGCGCACACTTGCAGCCGCGGCATTGGTCGCAAGACAGGTGGGCTTGAAGCGCTTGCTTTCAGGCCAGAGCGCGTCAATCGAGAGAATAGCTCGTGATTCTGGCCTGTGGCTGACTACACGCCTGACAAGCAGCAAAAAATACGCTTCTGAACATCATCCCGTGCATGTTGCAGGAGAGCGGCGCGGCTGCGGGCTTCTCCGGCAGGTTAGAGGGGCTACAAGGAGCCTGGGCACCGTTGACGACCCGAGCACTGCACTTGTGCGAGCTCTCCTTGGTGCAAGTGCAAGTCCATGCGCAGCCGCCGCACCCCAGCTGACAGCTGCACCTGGGTGACCACAGGACAAGCCTGGCCGATCATGGAGCGCGGCAGCCATGGACGCAAACGGATGCATTGGAGCAGCCATGGCAGGCAGCCGCCGCACGCGGCGTGTCCAACACACGGCTGACGGTGAAGACCACCACCAAGAGCCACCGCTTCAGCCACCACATCAAGATTGACCGAGAGATCGCGCTCAGGTGCCACTGCCGCCTTGAGGAATCCACAAAAGCTGGCAGCTTTGCTCGCAGAGTCTCTCAGCCAACCAAACCAGCTTTATCAGCCCTACCAGCTGCGTTCGAGGCCCCCTGACCATTGTGAAGGAAGCAGGAATCCCGCCTCTCCCAGCCAACGCCAGGCCGATTTTACAAGGCAGCAGCAGAGGGAACAGGGAGGGAACATCCTGCCAGAGTTGGAGGGCGGCTCGCTCGGGAGCACGCGCTGCACGTCCGCAAAGCAGACACCGAGCAGCGTTGTTCCCAGATGGCGGGGGGGGGCCTGATCGCACCAGACCCCCTGCAGGCGCTTCTGGCAGGAGCAGCGCGGCGTGCAGAACCCGGCGCACCTGCACCGTCTCATCAATTTCTCCCGCATCTACGCCCGCTTCCGCGACATGGACTACCTGCCCCACACCATGCGAGACTGGGACGCGGCCATCGACCGGCTCTTTGCCCACGACCGCGGCAAGCAGCCGGCCAACGACCTCGTCCGCAGGCACCCCTCCCCCTTCCCTTCCGAGAGCAGGTTGCACCCTTAGATCCCCATGCTGCTGCTGTGTTGGGGCAGACGCGGCAGCCGGCAAGCTCAGCAGCCGAGGCGGGGCCGGCTGAGCCTGCTTGGGATGCCGCTGCGGCCGCAAGCCTGCCAGCTGGGCATGCTCGCCGCCTGACAGAGTCGCCACTGGACAGGGCGGCCGGCTGCACGAGTCAGGAGGCTCCTGCCTGCTGCGCTGCCAGCAACCTCGCGATTGCCGCTGCCACAGCTGGCACTACTCATCCCTGTCCCATTTGATGCAGCCGCTGCTGGCGTGGGCTGTTCTTGGCTGACTCTCCCGCGGTCGGCTGGCTGCCCTGCAGGCACCCCTACCTGCTGAACGTCAAGATCCTGCCGCTGCAGTTTGCCAAAAACGCGGTCAAGGGGCGGCTGCCGCTGTACGACTGGCGCAAGGTGCTGCGCGACCTGCGGGAGTTTGTCGGCGAGGAGCTGCCCGAGCGCCAGGCGGCGCAGGCGGCCCGGGAGCGGCGGCAGCAGCCGGAGGCGCCCTTCAGCCACGCCAAGCGCACGGCCGCGAGCCTCAAGCCGCCGCGGGACGCCGCCGCCTGAGGCCGCCTGCCCTGCTGGCGGATCGCTCGTCACAGGGATTGGATGCTGTGCCGCCCTCCTGTGCTGTGCCGCTGAGAAGCATGGACGCATGGTGCTCTCATTGGAATCAGGGTGCTGGAATGAGAGATGTTGGTGTTACAGTGGCGCATGGCAGAGCGCCAGTGCGCCTGGGAGAGGCGGAGCACAGTGGCAATGTCGCAGGCGCAGTTGGGAGTGTGGGCTTCTTCTATCAAGGTGCCTGCGGCGGCTGCCAGGCCTGCACCTTGGTCCAGTTGCGCTTGTGCGGGTTGCGCCAGGAGCCCTTGGGCAGGTAGCACTGGTCGCTGTTGGACTTGGCCGGCTTGGAGGTCACATAGTAGACCGGCTGCACAAAGTCCGTCTGCAGACAGACACAAGAAGCAGGCTCAATGAGCTGCCTGTTCCCTGCTGCCGGCACACCAGACTCTCGAAAGGGACAGAGGGCGCACCTCGACTGGCGTGTAATCCGTCACATGGTTCACCCAGCCTGGAGGGCGGGCGGGCGGGTCAGTTGCTGGCAGGGCAGACAGAGCGATGGCGAGTTTGCGTGTGGAGGGGGCGGGGGAGATGCACCGTGCCACTCGGGCGGGATGGTGGTCGGATCCTGGCCGGTCTGGAAGTTCAGGTCGCCATAGACGACCCAGCGGTGCCGGCCTGACAGAAGAGCCGAGACAGTGTAATTTAGAGATCGTGGCAAGGCAGCTGAGCCTCCAACGCCGACTGCCTCCCAGGCAGCGCACCATAGTTCTCCGTCATCCGCTCATAGTACTTGTTGCCGAAGCGGTCCGTGCCCTTGAGCGTCGCTCCCGGGCCGTGGATCAGCGTCGTCTGCCTGCAGAGCCGGGCAGGCGGCTGTCAGGTGCGGGCTCCGGCGCAGAGTCTTCGCACACAGGCAGGCCTTGCATCGCTCGTGCAGGAGGTCCAGCTGCGGAAATCCTGTCCTAGAACGCCCCTATCGTAACGACTGAGAGGCGTGCAAGACGCCAGGCTACGAGAGTCGCAAACGGAGGAGCAGAGCCGCCCCGTCGCCTGCCATACACGCCTCTGCAGAGAGGAGGCTCACGCTAGCGTGCCGTCGATGGCCGCCTTCCAGCCTCCCGCCTTCAGACTGTCCACCAGCGTCTGCTTGCCGTACGTCTCGGCCAGGAACTTTATCACCTTGTTCGCCATCTCCTCTTTCCGATTCTCAGCCCCGCGCGCCTAGCGGCCCATCCAGCGGCGCGTGGGATGATGTGCGTCTCTGCGTGTCGACACAGAATCTGGACCGGGAGAAGTGGCAAATTTTGCGCATCGAAGCCCTGTACCTCGCGACGGCAATGGCAGGGCGGCAGCTGTGCAGAGACGAGCAAGTTTCAGGACAGACATCTCCCGCATATTTAGATCACCTACGTCTGTACCTGCATCGCACTTTAGACGGCGCCAGATCACGCGGGAGCCGCCTGCATCGCTTGCGCAACCTTGGGGCGGCAGTCGCTGCTACAGCGAGCCTACATGAGCTAGCCGCCGCTCAATGTCGAGGTTGGGCGTGTGGCAGTGCGTGAAGCTCACGCTGAACGTGTGCGAGTGGGGCGGCAGCTCCAGGGGCGCCAGGCATGCCTCTCGCCCCGCCTGTCCTGCCAGCACAGCGTGGAGATACGTCCCGGGCATATCTGACGGCTACACTGGCTGCAGGACCTTCCGCGAGCTGTACTTGCCACAGCTGCGAGCAGACAACCCGCAGCTGGAGCTGCTGGAGCTGCCACGGCCAGGACGGCACCCCTTCTTGGAGGCCAAGTACCGTGAGCTGCCCTCTCCACACTTCTGTCTGTGACCCAAGGCCATCTCGCAGCTATCTTGCTTGCAGCACGCCTCAGCTTGAACGGACATTGCAGAGGGCTGGCCTGCCTCGCAGGGAACGGCAACACCCGCGTGGTGGACGTGAAGAACAAGGCGCCCGAGGAGATCCTGCGTCTTGCGCACCTGCTCCGCTCGGCCGCCGGCCGCAACACGCACAAGGCCATCCCGCGCCATGTGCTGCCGAAAGTGAAGACGTCGGGCGGCAGGCCGGCCGAGCGCGCCTCACCCAGCGTGCAGGGCCGCTGGCAGCCGGCTGCGGCTGGCAGCACGCCATGAGTGCTGGCTGGCTGTAGGGGCCTGCTGCTGACAGTGTGTGAGCGCGCTTCTGCTTGCCTGGCAGTGCAGCCGGAGTCCACCAGGCCCGTGAAACTTTGGCCGTACGGTTTGGGTCTGATGCGGCTTTGTTGACAGCTAACGGCCAGTCTGCCGTGAACCAGCCGGCCGTTGCTGGCTGCCGGCAACTCAAGCCCCAGGGGCGGTTGCCAGCCGGCAGCGCATGGGCTTGAGCTGCCTTTGGCCTCAGAGGCACCGTTCATGATCTCTCCAGGCCATTTGGCGCTGCCCTGCTGCCAGCCCAAACGCAAACAGAAGCGACTGCAACACCCCGCCGGCAAGCTCACGGCTGGGAGCCCCTGCTGCCGTCCTTGCCGCCTGTGAAGTGACTCTCCAGCCCCTGCCAGCAGTTGTGGTAATCCCGCTGCAGCTCGCTGCACTCCAGCGCCCAGCGCTGTACGCGGGGGATGCAGTTCACCTGCGGCAACAAGCAGCTGCAGAGCGTCAGTGGCGGGCTGCCACTGAAGGGCTGCCTGGCTGCACCAGGAGCAGCGAACCGCAATCGCTGTCACCGAAACGTGACGGTTGCCCAGAAACAGGAAATCAGGAGACGGAAATCCGTTGTCCCTGACGATTTCGTCCTGAAATGAGTTTTACTCTTCACACGAGTGTGCCACAGGAGCGGCTGAGGAGGATGCAAGCATCCTGGCTGGCCCTGATTTCATCAGCATCAGCCAGCAGCAGGCTGTCTTCCTGGCACAGTGCCGCCTGCTTTCCCCCCATCTGGGAAGCAGCAGCGCACCTCAAACATGAACGAGAGCGAGTCGTCTGGCAGCCGGACGGGCTTCAGGTCGGCTGCGGAAGCTGCTGCGAAGGTGCCCGTGTCCGGGCCGTGCGGCGTCATGCACGAGTGCAGACTCGCGCCGCCGGGCGCGAATCCGGCGGCCTTTCCGTCGTACGCGCCCCTGATGCAGCCCATGAACTCCGACATGGCGTTGCGGTGGAAGTAGGGCGGCCGGAAGGTGTGCTCCGCGACCGCCCATCGAGGGGGAAAGATGACGAAATCGGCCGTCGCAGTGCCTGCAGCAGCCGGCGCCCTGGAGCATCAAGAGGGCTGCTGGGCTGGCAGCCGTTTGCTGCTGCTGCTGCTGCTGAGGTTTGGTGTGTGAGCATGGACCAAGGTGAGCGTTCAGCAAGGTAGAGAGCGGCGGCAGTGGCTTGGGCACTCAAGCTCGACGCTGCAGCAGCCAGCAGTAGCGTGTGCGCACATGCTTGCGGGGAGGGCAGCCGGCAGCAACAACGTTCGAATGCAACGCAAAACGCAACCGCTGCAGCGTGGGCTTGCATGCTGGAGGCGGCAGCGGGCGACAGCATGCAGTGCAGGCAGGAAGGCAGCCCGGCAGAGTGCACTGCTGGCAGCCTGAAGGGGGGGAGGAGAGGCGCCTGGGATGGCGGAGGGGCAGGTGAGGACGGTGAAGATGGAGGGGTCCGAGTGGTCAAAGGCGACGGCGTTGACCGGGCAGAAGCGGGCCAGGTCGTACTTGAAGGCTGTGTAGTTGCCGTGCCAGGCGGCCACGTCAAAGGGGGAGCCCCCCTGGGAGGCGGCAAACAGGCGGCCGCCGAACTTGTGGAGCAGCCTGAAGCTGCAGGCGCGGTCCTCAAAGGCGGCGACGGGGGCCTGGAAGTCACGCGGATTGGCCAGGCCGTTGGCGCCTGCGGCCGGCCGACGAGGCGCTAAGATAATCTCTGATGGAAAAAGGAAAGCTGACAAGGTCACCCGATTGGTGAATATCGCAATCTTACCTCGTTGATTTCTGCTGATCTGTTACTGTTGCTAAAGCATCACAATAACGAGAACAAAAAGTGCAGCGATTGCTCCATTGCTGACATGGGCCTGTCGTCTTGTCACGCGAAAGGCGCGCCATTCCAGCCCGCACATTTTTCCTAATTTGATCTTTAATCCCCACCACAACCACAATCACCACCACCACCAAACCAAACACCCACGTGGCATTGGCAACCAGAGTGGGTGGGCCTCGCGGGCTGCACCCAGTTTTGAAAAGGGGGATGGGAGGGAGGAAAGGGTGGGTGGGGCTCTCTGGCCCCCTGCCGGCTGGCGCGGGGCTGTCGGATGCTGGCTGCTGGCTCCAGCCGCACTTGCAAGCTGCAGGTCCGCACAAGGCACCCACGACTGCGTTTTAAAATCCCGCAGCAGGCCTTCCCTTCCCGTCTGCAGTGACGCAGCGCGCCGCTGCTGCTGCTGCGATGCAGCTCGTTGCCAGCACACCACACAGCCGCCGGCCGAGGGCAGGCAGAGGGAGGGGAGGGGGCCGCACCGATGGGGCCCAGGTCGGGCAGCGTGAAGTGACCGGAGAAGACTTCCAGCACGTAGCCGCGGGCGGCGGCGTCGGGGGCGAGCGGGCTCGCGGCAAAGCGCAGCCCCCGCGGCAGCACGCAGATCTCGCCCGGCCGCACATGCAGCAGCCCCAGCTCGGTGCGCATGCGCAGGCCGCCTGCGGACAGAGAACGCTGCCTGCAGCTCTCCCGTTTGCAGGGTGTGTTGCCTGCTCACCTGCCCGAGCTGCTGCCATGGCAGCAGCAGCACAGGGCGCCGCCCCGAGCAGCTGCTATGCGACGGCAAGGCAGAGGCACTGCTGTGCTGCCCCTGGCTGCAGCGGAGCATCTTGAACAGCGCATTCCCAGCTTGCGAGGTTGCGAGGCTCGCAAGCCGAATGAGGAGAGGAGGCCACCATGCTTGCACTTGCGGGCGGGAGGCAGCCAGGAACCGCCAGGATGGGCCGCAGCTGGCCCCATGGGAAGGGGGGAAGGCAGAGAGCGGCTGCCTTGCTGCGGGACGACCAGGAAGTCGCCGTCTGCGTTGCAGAGGCAGCTGTCCGTCATGGGAGCGGTCGCGCCGTATAGGTAGATGGCGTAGCCGTCCTTCAGCTCCGGGCTGCAGGTGGGCGTACCAGATTTAGACGTGAGGCGTGCTCCATGCAATGACTAGGAAAGCTGAGTCATCCGGTACCCTTGACAAGGAACGCAAAGCGCCAGCGCAGCTGCAGGCAGCCAGAGTCTGGCTGGCTCAAGTGCATGCTGCAGGCCTGGGCAGCCGGCTAGGCAGAGGGCAGCTAGGATGAGGGGGGCGCCTGGTTCCTGAGCAGGGCCAGCCATGCTGCTGCTGACCCCACAGTTTGGCAAGCATCAGCAATCATGGCGCTCCTTCGGCCTAGAGAGAGGCAGACCTGCCGGCGCCGCAGACCTTGCGCAGGCCAGCCACAAAGTCGGTTGGCTGCTCCGGCAGCGGGAAGGGGCTCCAGCGCAGCTGGCTGGGCGTGAGCACGGCAGTCTCTGGCAGCGCCCCTAGCCGGCCGGCAGCCTCTTCGACCTCCTGCGGGCCTCATTGGAGTGCCCTTCTGCTTTGGGATACAGTGACTGTGGGAAATCAGCTGCATGGGGGCTGGATAGGGTACCTCAAAGGGCGTGTGCCCTACAGAGGGGCGGATGCGGTACATCCAGGTGCGTTGGTTCTGCCTGCGCCGTGCAGTGCACGCCTGCTTAGCGGCCGTGGCTGCTGAACAGGGCAGCATATACCGTGGACTGCTGTGAGGGAAGAGGCAGGGAAACACCTGCGCGGCGCAGTGAAGGCGGTGCCAGAGAGCTGCTCCGCGTAGAGGCCATATGGGCAGACCTGCCGTCGCGTGGTTCTCAGGAGTGCCATCACCGAGCTCTGCATGTGCAGCTATACGACTTCCCTCGTTCACAGAAAGCGCGCCTGCGGGTTGTTCTGCCCCTGCGGTAGCGCACCCGGCAGCGCCTCGCTCTCAAACTCGTTGCCTGCACCATTCACATGCCGTTCAGCACGTCCAAGGAGCAGTCTGAGCGCTTCAGCAGAAAGCAGCATGGTCATGCAATCCCGATGCAATGCGTACCGAAGCCGTGCAGGTATTGCGGCTCCTCGTCCTCGGCAGCAGCCTCCTTGGCGGGAGACATGCCGGAAGGATGCCCCACGTCAGCTGGCTAAAGCAGAAGGAAGATTTTGGTGCGACTGACACTCAGTCGAGCTGACGTGAGAGTAAACGATGAAGCGTCTGGCCACGGTTTCGGGGCGATCGGGAGAAGAGCGCAAGCAGAACGTTGCAGGGCTTGCCCACACGTCTTCCCGAGCTCCCTGCTGGACTAGTCTTTAGTTACCGTAAGCATCAGCACAACTTCACGGCCGCGGCATTGCAGTTGTTCTGATGCCCAGCCGGTTCAGCTCCGGGAGACGAGATCGGTAAAGTCGCATTCGTGACGGACGACGGGCGATACGACTGCGCCAGCTGTGACATATAAGAAGCGCTAGAGGAGCACAAGCTTGTCGGTAGCGGGAGGGCTGCCGCCGTGGCTTTGGACCGGCACTACAGCGCGGCATGGGGGACGCATCGAGCTCTGATTCTGAGCGGCAAGAGGTACCGATCTTTCACATAGCAGCAGTACGATCGTAATCTGCTTCACCCCAACCAGGCAAGATGGCAGCTGCAAGCTCGAGCTCTGCCTGGCGGCATGCATCCAGCTGAGGAAGGACCGGCTGCTATGCAGGCCGGCGAGCAGCCAGCAGAATTTTACGATCCCGATGCGGACGATGCAGATGCTGCGTGGGCTGCCAAGCAGCGGCAGGGCCGTGAGACGGACGCCATCCTGAGCTGCCCGGGCTGCCTGACGACATGCTGCCTAGAGTGCCAGCAGCATGACTTGTATCCAAATCAATACAGGGCCATGTTCGTCATGAATTGCAGGTACTCGTCCCAGCTCTGTCTCGATCGCATTGCTCCTGGCTGGGGACCGCGATGCCAGCGAGAGCATGACTGACTTGCCCTGCGCCTGGCCCGCAGGTTGGACATGGAACGGACAGAGGTGGCGCAGGAGCAGCAGCAGGGCAGCAGCAGGAAGCGGCCGCGGGGCCAGGCACAGCCAGAGGCGGGTAGCAGTGGGCAGGTCCAGGCCGCGGACGTGTTCCATCCAGTGCTGTGCGCGCTCTGCGGCACACGCCTGGGTGTGCGCGACTCTGACGAGGTGTATCACTTCACGGGCGTCATCGCCAGCGAGGCCTGAGCTCATGTGTGAGTTGATGCTTCACAACAGATTACCATGGCCTTTACAAGCTTGCTTGTTTCTCCGAAAATCGACTGGTGGTGCAAGCACTGGTCGACACAGGAGCGTCTGTCGCGGGCTGGAGGGATCATGCGACGGTTTTCGCGACAACCCCGTTTTGGTAACCATTTTACGAGAGCTGGGGCGAGGGGCTTGCGCGGGGCAAAGCGCGCGCAGCACAGATCGTCCATTTCTCAGCGACAAGTCGAGGGAAAAGCGCGAGGAAAAAGCGAGCATGGCTGCCTTCTGCTTCCCGCAGCGCCGCAGCGGCGGCTGGACCAGCGACGACGACGAGCCGGCGCAACCATCCGCGCATTCGCAAGGAGTGGCCGAGCTGCGCGACCGATACGCATTCGACGCGCTGCTATCTGCATCTTGCGATGCCGACGACCGCCTGGTGCGTCCTTGGCCCCGCTGGGCGCAGCACGGCTTCACGCCATGCTCAACATAACCATCCCGAGAGCTCGAAAACGAGCTGCGAGTGCCTCATTGGCATGCAACGGGGCGGTGTATGCGTGCACATGCCCACCCAGCGTGCTGTTCCTGCGTTTCCCGCTGCGCGCTGGGCCTGAGCTTCGGCTTCCGCGGATGCTGCAGGTCGCGGTCGCCTGGACGGCGGACTGGTGCGCGCTCGACTCCGAGACGCGCAAGGCCCTGAATCATCTGGATCTCGAGCACGGACACCTGGCGCGCTTCGCTGTCGCCAGCGTCGACGACCTGACGGTGCGCAGCCATGGCCCCCCTCTCGCGAACCAGCGCTTTCTGAGCTCCATGAGCTGCACTGCATGCCTTTGTGCAATCCTGGCGATCACATCAGCCCTGAGCTCAAGCAGCCGCCGGTCTGGCGCGGCGATTGCCCGCCACTTGTGACCTGATGGTGTGAACTTGCCGCCCTGCAGGAGGCCGCGCGCGAGTACGCCGTGCACGACCTGCCCTCGCTGCACGTCTTCCATCGAGGCAGCCTTGTCGAGCGCCTGTCCGGCCTGCTGGCCGTCCGGCAAGCCGGTCTGCTGCTGGAGCAGCTCGCCGCCGGCCTGGCCGCGCCCCGCGAAGGTCAGCAGCCCCTTTGTCCCTGAAAGCGTTCTGCAGTGTTCAATGACATCGACTGCCCGGAACTGGCTGCAGGCGAATGCGGCACCACCGAGCCCTGCCCCTGGCCGCCGGCGGACTGGGCGCCCCGCTCCGGCGGCTCGCAATCTGCCAGCAGCGTGGACGGCAGCCGCGCGGGCGGCCCGCCGCCATCAGCCTGCACTCTCTTTGAGCGCAGGGACTCGGACGTCTCCACTGCATCGGCTGCCTCTGAGCGCAGCTACAAGCCGCGGTGCGCAGCTTGTCCAATGCTTGGTGAGCACTTGCAGTATGCAAGAGGCGTGCCTGCTGACGCGCCTCTTCTCTGCCCGTCTGCAGATACGTCAGGAGCCTGCGCAGCTGTCCGGAGCACGCCCTGGACAAGGCGCTGCGGCAGTGGCCTCCGACGGCCGCTCTGGGCAACTCTGGCGGCGTGCAGCTGCTGTGAGCAGGGAATCATGGTTTTGATTAGAGCAGCTGCAACAGCCAACCGAGTCGGCAAGATGCCTGCTTGCTGGGCATGCGAGGCCTCCTGGCCCGCCGCCACTAGGTTGGTTCGTGAGCGGAGGGACTGATGAGTGGATAATCACGGATTTGGTAGGGAACGTGAGAGCGTGTGCGAGTGGCGAGGCTCGGCCACCTGCCCAGAGCAGATGCGGCACGGTGCCTCGCCTCCAATTTTGATACTGAGCCTGCGCAGTGCGCTGCCTGTCCCGCGCAGTAGCGCGGAGCTGGCGGCCCCTGCCAGTGCCTGTGAACGATTGTCGGCACATTGCCTGTGTGGCTGCCTGGCTGGTGGTGCTTTGACACAGCCTCTCCACAAGAACTGCTGACAGAGGGTTTGCCTGTGTAAGGCACTCTCCCACTGCCCATCCCGTTCCATTCGCAGGGCATTCTCAGCCCCGCTGTGGGCACACATGTCACGCCCTCACCTCAGCAACGCACTTCCTATGTTGAGGGCACCTCCAACAAAGTTCCTGGTTACGGTCGCAGTCTCCTCAATGACAGCAGCAGCAAGGCGCAGGCTCATCAGTTCCGCGAGCTCCGGCGGAGCTCTCAGTGACAGCTGCCCGCAGAGCAGCTCCCAGCGGCGCCGTGCAGTGCTGCAGCAGGCGCAGGCAGGCAGGCAGTGCGGAGAGGGGCAGCCTCGGGGCCGCGGGGGCAGCTCAGGAGAGGGAGGCGGACAGGTTGGGGACCCAGGGTCCGCTCGGCTGCGGCGGCCGCGCCTGCGACAGGCCGGCCGGTGCGCCCTGCGGCAGGCGCCACCCCCTCTCAGTCGCCGGCAGCTGCGCTGGGTGCCGCTGGGGCTCAAAGGCTGCAGCGCGGCCCACCTGCCCCGCGGGCAGCACCAGGCCCTGCAGCGCGGCCGGCGCGCCCAGCGGCAGGAATTGCCCGTTGGCGAGGAGGCCGAGCACGGGGCCCGGCTGCGGCGGCGGCGTCGGCTGTTCTGCGCGCGGGGGGCTGGCCGGCGGGGGTGCACGAGACTCGCCCTGCAGCCGCCGCAAAGGGGGTGTGTCAGCGGCGGCGCCACTCCGAGCGCATCGCGGGCAGTGCCCTCCGCGACGGAGGTAGCCGCTCCCCCAAGGGCAGCGGCGGCCTGACCCGGCCTTCACATCAGTGTGCCCAGGGCAGGCATGCGCGCCGGCCTGCCGGCATGGTTATGGCTGCGTGCCCGAGCAGGCGAAAGCGGGCAGGCAGAAGCC
Source organism: Trebouxiophyceae sp. KSI-1 (assembly GCA_003568905.1). Lineage (NCBI taxonomy): Eukaryota > Viridiplantae > Chlorophyta > Trebouxiophyceae > Trebouxiophyceae sp. KSI-1. The sequence goes on from BHFV01000690.1 coordinate 17,232, forward strand.
CCCCCTCGATCGTGCCTCGGCGCGATTCTGACGTCATGCAATCAAACGAAATGGATGGGTACGCTCGTCGCAGCAGGCCGGCGTGGTTATGGGCTGAGTGCCCGAGCAGGCCAAATCGGGCAGGCGGAAGCCCCCCCCCCCCCCCCCCCCCCCCCCCCCCCCCCCCCCCCCCCCCCCCCCCCCCCC
>BHFV01000691.1:0-15960 GCA_003568905.1 Trebouxiophyceae sp. KSI-1
AGGGGAGGGAAGGGGAGGGGAGGGGAGGGGAGGACCACGGGCGGAGCAGGGGCGTGCCGTGAGCCGCTGCTTCCGGCCGGCAGCTGGCCTGCCCAGCAGTGGTCGTGCCAGTGAGGCCCTCTACAGCTAGTGCTAGCAGAAAGTCAAGGCTGCGATGGCGCGATGCCAAGGCTGGGCTGCTAGGCGGGCGCTCTGCCGCAGCTGGCTGCCAGCCAGCAGACGGCAGCGTGCAAAAAAGTCGCTGAGTAGCACGGGCTGGTCCTGCGCCGCATCATTCTAGATCAGTACCAATGATCAGGCAGCCAGGTAAGACGCCCAGCAGGCTCGGGGATGTCATGCCTGGGGATGCGGCGCAGCTTCAAGTGGCGCTCCAGCTGCGTTGAACCACGCAGGCGCAGAGAGGGCCTGCACCACACACAAGTAATGTCAGCAGGAAGAGCAGGAGGCTGTGCAATGAAGGATTGAGGGAGGGAGCAGCACGAGGCCCCCACTGGCTACATGCCGCTCTTGCAGGCCACTGGACGAGCGCCAGCCTGCTGCAAGCGGTGGCCGCCCAGCAGGAGCCGGGTTGGCTGTTCTGTTGGCGGGACCATCTTCTCCTGCTGGCGCTTGCGCTGCCCCTGCAGATCCCACCTGACTCAGACGCCGGTAACCAATCTGCAGCTTTGAAAGTCAGAGATGAGGTGAAAGGGGAGGCAGGGGCGCGCCGCCGGCCGCTGCCTCCGGCCCGGGGCAGCAATGAATGCCGCCCGGTCAAACATTCCCAGCGGCTCCAGCTGTGCGGAGAACTGCACCGGCGTGCCGGCCTGCGCAGCAGGCAACAGGCCGGGGGCCAGCTGCCGCTGAGCTGGCCCCCGGCCTGTTGCCTGCTGCAGGCCAGCCTGCATCCGCGCCTGCGGCAGCGTGACGGCCGCGCGCAGGTGCGCAAGGGCTGCGCGGCGGAGGTCCTCCGCCAGAGGAGCAAGCTGCGCCTCGACATTGACAGTCTTGACCTGCATGTCGCCGGGCGGCAGCTCAGTGGCTGGTGCACAATTCAGCAGCGTCCCAGCAAAACGGGGCATCTGCTTCGCGTGTGGACAAACACCTTACCTTCAGTTTTGACTCAGAGAGCGTGCCCAGAGCCTGCGGGTGAGAGTCCTGCTGCAACGATGCCTCGGCAGACAGGCCGGCGCTGAACAGCTGTAAGATGGAGGATGTGGTGCCAGCCAGTCCCTGCAGAGCACAGGGGAGCTGGGTCTGACCCAGCAGCGGCGGTGGTGGCGGACTTCGGCCCTTTCAAGAATTGCTGGAAGAGCTCCCGGAAGCCCTCACCTCGGACCGGAAGCCGGCGGCCTGTGACTGCAGCAGAAGCATGCGCTGCTCCTTCACCACCTGCGTGAGCGTGTCCACCTCGTTTCGAGCGGGTGACGGCGGCCGGGCGCACAGTCGCGGTCCAGGGCAACGTAGCAGTCTCGGAGTTGCGGGGAAACGGGCTGCGTACCTCCCATCGGGCCTCGTTGAGGTTTTGTGGTGTCATGGCGCCCGTCGCGTGCTCGAGGTACCGGTCGTCCGAAAGCTTTCGTCATCGCGGTGGCGACATTTCACGCCGAGCACCTGCTTGCATCGCTTGCAGATGCCCAGGGCGGGCTGCCTGCTGGATCAGGGCAGCCCGCCCCGGCGGAAATGAGCCCAATGGCGGAATTTGCCCAAGGGCAGCCTTGGACACCGGAACCTAGGGGTCGGCGGCGGAGGCGGCGGAGCTCGGCAAGAAAAACCAAGCCTCCCTGCATCGTAGCTTGTTGCATTGGGCTTGACTCCAACCTGATTGGCCTCGCATGCATGCCTGCTGCTGCACTCCTCACTGGATGCACAAATGAATGGCCTGTTGACCCCCTGGAAAGTCTGGAACTTTTTTCTCCAGGAGTGCATCATTTACAAGATGCCAGATCGGTTCAGCCATTTCACATCCTAACAGAAGTCCCACCGCGCACAAAGCCTGGCGCCTCCAAACTTCAGCAGCGGGAAGGGAATCTAAGCGAGCATGCCCATGTGGCGGGCGATGTAGCCGCTGCGTGCCAGGCGCAGCGTCTCGGGGGTCTGCCCGAAGTCCACCTGGCGCCGCTGGGCGATGTTCAGGCGCTCCTGGCTGACCTGCGGACACGCAGCTTTGCATTTATTCATGCACATGTTTGCCGGGCTAAACAAGAACGACTGGCACCACCAGATGCTCCACAGCCTCCTGCCTGGGCGGGACTGCTGCTCACCTCAGCCATGGCGGCCAGCATCTGCTCCCTGTGGTCCAGCACCTCCAGGGCGATGCCCTCCAGGAAAGCTTCAAAGTCGGTGTCGCCCTTGAAGAGGTTGCAGGTGGAGCAGCACCCGAGCACGTTCCCCTCCGCAAATGGCCCCGTGCTAACAAGCCGGTGGAGGGTGTTGATGACAGTCCTCCACTCCTTCACGGCACAGTGGGGCGGCTTGCTTCTTGGCAGCGGCGGCAGCGGCGGCGACGCCTGCGCCCAGAAGAACTGGCGCGTACCTCGGCGGACGGCGGCCGCGGGAGGTACCCGCAAAAGAAGCAGGGCTCCCGCACCAATTGCGCGAACGCCTCCTCGTCCACCTCGTTCCAGTGGAGGCGGCGTCCGGGCGCGCGGTCGCGCTCCAGCGCAACCCTCCGCAGCTTGGCGAGCTCGCGCTGCGCGCAGAAGTTCTGGCGGGCGCGGTCAAGCCTCTGCGGCGTCGGGATGCCCTCGGCCTCCTCCCAGCACTCCTGGCAGAGGGGTTTGGTGACGGTCTCGGCCAGGAAATCCTTCGTCACGACGTTGTAGGTGCGGGCTTCCACGTCGCGCACTTGCTTGCACTCTGCGCAGGCGTCCAGGGCGGCCATGATGCGAACGAGGGAATATCAATGCGCCGCCGCCTAGCCTCCTCAGCCTCCTCTAAAAAACCCAAAGGATTGGCGGCGGCGACTTTCTGGCTGCGCCTGGCGGCCCACGGACAGTGAGCAGGGATTAATTGCTGAGTTCCAGTCGAATCTGCTGCATGATGAAAGGGGACGGAATACGTGGTGGCTGCACCAAGGCAGCAGAGCCTCCCCATTCTCGCAGGGAGCCAGACGCCGGGCCATCTCGTCGCACAAGAGCTACTGCACATCCACACTCAATATTGGCCTGGCGTGCATGCTTGCTGCCGTTTTGCTCACTGGTTCACAGCTGCACAACGTGGTATGGCCTCTTCTCGTCTCAATGGATGAGGCTATGCGGCCAACTAGACCATCAGCAAGCTGCAAATGGCTCATCTTGCTCAAGGGGTTCGACAGCGCAGCAATGTGTGTGGCCGCCATGTGCCTGTTTTCAGCTCAGGCATACGTCAGCCCTGAGCTAGTCAGGCTCAAGCTCTTCCAGCCATACCTGACCACTGCCAGCTGCACGCAGCTATCCACTGCAGCTGCTGTACAGCTACTGTTCAGAAGATCAATGAAACACAAGTGGCGGCTGCCACGACTGCCCGGCTGCCGACTGCCCCAAACTGTTCCTGCTGTATGGCCTGCAAAGCGGCTCGCCTGCTGATTTACCACCAACACTGCTCAGCACGGCAAGTACACAAGGGCGGGGGCTGCACAAGGGCGGGGGCTGGAAGAGCCTGGCAGGGCAGGCATGCAGCTGGAAGTCCGAGTCTGTGAGGGGACAAGCTGCGGCCGGCTGTGCCATCTTTCCACTGGCTCCGATTGCCGGATGCTGCACAGCTTGCGCTTGTGACGACATGGCGACAGCATGACTTGCTCGGGCTGTGCAGCTGCCTGTGGCAGCTGGCGGCTGCCTGTGGCGGGTGGCGGCACGCAAGAAGGAGCGGCCGGCCGGAGCTTGGCTCAGCCGGCACGGATGGTATGAGCTGTCCCCAGGGATGAGGCTGCTGCAGCGGGTAGATCGGTGGCTGACTGGCCATGGCCTCGTCTTTGATGACCACTTGGGCAAGGGCCTCACGATTGCAATCAGATTTGCAGCCGGCAGCTGGCGAGACGGTTGTTTGGCCAAGCAGAAGTAGCGGCCAAGCAGAAGTAGCAGCTTGGCGGGGCGAGACGCCATGTTCGCGCCTCGCTGCTGCTACGACTTGCCGGCCGGGCTGGCGGGCGATGTGGCCGCGCTGCGCGCTCCGCGCATGTCGGCTGAGCCGCGTTCGCTGCTGCCGGCCATCGTGTATCAAGTCAAAGAGGAGCGGCCGCCTTTGAAGGAGGTGCGGGCCTGCCGGAAGCTATTGATTACAGCTTGGGGCGGCGCGCAAAGCATCCCAGTCGCGCGGCTCCCGCTTTGTGTGACCGCCTGGACCGTACGGTGCTATCCGAGATGAACAGTACAAGCACAAAGGGCGTGTTGGAACGATCCGGCGCGTCCTTGCGCTTCCAAGGTTAACAAGGAGCCGATGCACATGCGACCTCGCATCCTGGGGCCGCACGTGGAGACGCTGGACATGGCGGGCAAGCGAGCAATAGCAGGTGGATTAGGAGGTCATCCGTGTGCTGAGCCTGGTGTGACTGCGAGCAGACGCTGGCCAAGGCGGGCAAGCGAGCGCTGGGCGGCGGCCTGCCGGGTGCAGCGGCTATGGGCATCCAGGTGCTCAGCCTCATGTGGCTGCGCACCACTGTCAACTACCAGTACCGCTACGGAACGACGACGACGGAGGCGCTGAAGACGCTGTACAGGCTCGTCTTCCTTGTGCCAACCATCCCGACTGGCTGGTCCTTTGAGAACGCTGCTCCCTGGCACTCACGACAGCTGTGTGCCTCGTGCAGGGACGGCGGCATCCCGCGCTTCTATCGCGGCCTCGGCCCCGCGCTGCTGCAGGCACGCCCGCCTTCTGAGGCCTGCAACTGCAGCGCAGTCACCCAACATCCTGATCCCCCACGTCCTGAACGTAACACCGTCAAAAGCTCGGCAGAACACTGCCATGCTGCGCTCCTGGGCCTGCATGCGAGCGGCTGCTTGCAGCTCGGAGCTCAGCAAGCAGCTGCTCAGCGATTGCCTGTGATCTAAGACATTGGCGATTGCAGGGGCCGCTGTCCCGATTCGGCGACACGGCAGCCAACGCCGGCACGCTATCGCTGCTCGACTCCTACGACAGCACCTCCGGGCTGCCGGTGGCTGTCAAGACGGCTGCCGCCTCCACTGCGGCTGCGGGCTTCCGGATCCTCCTCATGCCGGTCGACGCCTGCAAGACCATCATGCAGGCCCGGCCACCGACTCTCAGCTGCCTTGCTGCTGAGCAAAGCACAGCAACAAGCATGCCTTGGCTCCCGAGTCCGCAGTTTGCAGCAGCAGCCAAGTGCCCCTGCGGCCTGCGCCTGCTTTTCAGTTGCTTTGGAAGACTCGCTGCTTGATGCCTCTGAAATGATGGCTGCTCCGAGCGGACAGTGAGCGGGCTTCATGCAGCGTAATGAGGCCATTGCAGGGCACTCTCGTGGGTAGGAGTCGCAGAGGCAGCTGCTTTGGGCTGCTAGCGCATTTACCACCGCAAAGCGGGCCTTGACGGGTAGCGGCGGGCAGATCTAAAGGGGGGGCTACTGCGCCGCGCAGGTCGAGGGCAAGGGCGGCTTCAGCAAGCTGGTGGCCAAGGTGCGGGTGGGTGGCCCGAGCGTGCTGTTCCACGGAGCCCTGGCAGCCTCCGGTGCGCACCCCTTGATCCCGCTCGATCCCTCCTCGCATGGTGCACCATGCCCAGCGCCCAATACCTTGATTTTTCTCAGAGAGGCCCACTGGGTGCCTTGCTCATAAAAATCAGCCAGCGGGCATCCTGAGGGGAGGGCTGGGCCGGCCCTCATTTCACGAATTCGAATCCGTTCAGCGGGTCTGAGACTTGTCGGATTCGCCGGCCCCGCTGCCAGAGTAGGGCAGGTCGCGCTGCATGCAGGTTTGGCTCCCAGCTAGCCACTCAGCAGTGGTCCGGGCTGAAGGCCCAGGCTCCAGTCGCAGTGGGAGCAGCATTGCTTCCGCGGCTCTCCAGGGGGGCAGCTTGCCGGCAGGGATGCACGGGTGATGCTCCCCGGCCGGGGAGGCGCCTGACAGGAGACCGCCTGTGCCTGCAGGAGCCACCCTGGCCGGGCACTGGCCGTGGTTTTTCATTGTGATGCCCCTCTCGCTGTCCTGCAGCCCGTGATGTGCACATCTTTTTGGCATTCATGATGCCTGACAGGCCACCATCTCCTGCGTGCTTGCGGACTCTGGAGCAGCGAGGGCACGTGGCCCTCCTGGCGTGCGACTGACCTGCATGCCCTTGCCCTTGGCTGCAGTACAACTCGCTCAACGAGGCCCTGCCGCAGTACGACGATCTGCCAAAGCGCCTGATGAGGTGCCCCCCTCCCACCCCCTGATGCGGCGCCTTGCTGGTGCCTGCAAGCATCAGCACGAGCTGCTTGTTTGCAGCTTCCTTGGCGCTCTGCGCTCAGTCCAAAAGCTGATGCTCGCAGGTCGGCAGTCATCGGCTTCAGCGCCTCTGCAGTTTCCGACACGGTCTCCAACTCCATCCGGCACGTCCCCAGCCGGGCAGCTTTCTGCCGTGCACTGTTGCCAGCGCCTTGTGGTATCAGCCAAAACAAGCCGGGCACAAGCACGTGAATGGGCTGCCAAAGGGTTGAACGGCTGGGCGCTCGTGGCGTGGCTGCAGGGTGGTGAAGACCAGCAAGCAGGCGTCGGTCGAGAAGACGACCTACCCACAGGTCGTCAGGGTGAGGCCCTGGCTCCGCCTGCTGCTTGCTAACTCACGCAGCGGCTGCATTGCATCGGTTGTGGGCAAGGCTACCGTGGTAGCAGGCTTGGATGTGCGGCGCAGCCAGCTCGACCTCTGATGGATGCGCGTGCAAATTCACCGGTCTGCGGCTGGCGTGCAGGAGATCCTGGCCAAGGAGGGCTACATCGGCCTGTTTGGGCGCGGCCTCAAGACGAAGATCCTGGCCAACGGCATGCAGGGCCTGCTGTTCTCCGTGCTGTGGCGCATCGGGCAGGACATGTGGAACAAGCGGGAGGCCAAGTAGAGGCTTACCGGGTTTCCGGGGAGAGGGTTGGCTTCCCGCTTTGTTTTGGAGCGTAGTGAGGGTTGCACGTGGTGGCCAAGCGACTGTTGTGGCCAAGCGCTTTTTGGGAGACAGCGTGAGGGACAGCGTGAGAAGCAAGTGGTGCCATAGGCGCGAACGCGTGCAGTTCGACAGTCACGGAGTGCAGTCCGTGAGCTGCTGCTGCACTTGTAAAATTTCCGCTTGCAAAGTTTTTATGTCACAAGATGCTCATCGAAGACCATTTGCGAGCTTGGACACTCGAACGCTTTGCAAGCCAACCGCACTGCCGCCGATTGGTCTGCCAGGGCGGCGCCGGTGCCTGTCAGCCGCAAGCAAAAAATGCGCATTTTCCCAGCCGGAAATGAATTTCCAGCCAGCCGCAACTTGCAACTTGAACCGGACAGGCAGCTGCAGGGCCCCGCAAACAAGCCGGCGAGTCACATCCAATAAGAAGGCCAGGCGGAGCAGACGGCGCGGCAAAAGTGCAGCCGGACGCAGCTGCGCGGAGGGAAACACGTGGAATTGCGGCCAGGGACCGCCAGCCCGTCTGACGTGCGCCAGTGGTGCTGCGGATGAGCGCCTGAACATGCGCCTGACCAGACGTGTAGCGACAGGTGAGGCCGCTGCGGCCGGAGCCGCAAAGCAGAACGGCAATTCGCCGGGATTCTGGCCGACAGACGGCGACAGCTACTCCAGAACCAGAAGCCCTGCGGCGTAGACACGCAGGGATGGCTATCACCGTGAGGGTAAGCAAGACAGCGGGGTGGTTTGGCGGGGTGGCAGGAGCTCTCTGGGTCTGTCATGCCCAAGGGGCTGGCTGGCTAGGCCAGCAGCTTTGCGAGGACGGCGGCAAACTACACGGCTGGACAGCACTGGGCAAGAGCTGCTCAACCTGTGAAGGGCATGCGCCCTCAGTTTCTCAATCCGATGCTGATTTGCAGGCTGCGGGCGTGGAGAGATGGGGGCCAGGGCAGGCACTGTAAGCCTGCTGTTGGCACTGCTAGCAGTGCAGGCTGCTGCAGGTGAGCAGACCTGCTGGACCTGCTCCTGCCCCCCGACAGGTCTGCTGCGCAGCAACTGAGCTGCTGGCATGCCACTCGCAGCACCCACACCCTCATCGCCGACACCCGCTGCGACCCCAGCTGCAACTCCGGCTCCCAATGTGAGCCTCCTTCAACTGCATGGCAGGAATCTGAACAATAAATCTCTTTCTAGCCCAGCTGTGAGCTACTTGCCATGGGGTAAAATGCATGACATCCTTTTCCCACCTGTGTGTGGTAGGTCCTCACAGCAGCGGCCGCCCTCCTGGGGAATGTGCTGGGCACACCAGTCACCTCTCCGACGCCGGCGGTCACTGCCGTGCGTCCCCATCAGCCTTTGCTCAGTCTGGGCTGCAGCCCTGCGCTGGGCTTGTACTTCTGGGCCCTTCTCAGCTCAGCAGATTCCAAGTGCCCCTCTGATCTACTGACTTTTGGCATGCAGACTGATTGCAAGCTCGCTGCTTTGCCAGCTTCTTAAGCAGCTTTCCAGCCTCCTGCTGCCGCTACTGAGCAGCTGACCTTGGCAATCGCAGGCATCCCCGCCGCCGGTCCGGGCGCCGCCTCCGCCCCTGGTCCCGCCCCCGCCGGCAGCCAGGCCGCCGCCAGCCGCCAACACAAGCGTGCCCGCGCCCGGCCCGCCGCCGCCACCGATGAACCCGAACGCCACCGCACTCTTCGCGACGCTGCAGATGCAGGGCGACATCTGGTGCGCTGCTGCCGGGGAATCGAAGGCAGCCGTGCGAGGGTGTGATGTGCCGCCGGCTTGGCCGGACAGCATTGCTTGCCCGGCACGTATACGCTTGTGAGCTAGGAAATCTGCCTTACTTTCTTGCAGAGCTGGCACAATTGAGACGCTCTATGTGGAATGAAGGCCGGCTGCTGACCCGTCTGAACCGAAGCCGGCGGCTGACATCTCGGCTGGCGCTTGATGCAGGCCCTTCTCCAAGGCGGCCGCCAACGCGGTCGTTCAGGCGCTGAGTCAGACGCTGACGACCGTCACGATCTCCGGCATCAACATCATCAACGCCACGCAGGCATGCCGTCACTCAGCGGTTCTGCGTCTTTTCGTCGGTGTCAGCAGGCCGACAATGATTTTGCCGCTGCAAGACTCTTCTGGCAGGCTGAGTAACTGCATGGCTGCTTGGCCGTTTCAGCAGCATTTGAGACGACTCGGATCCGCGGGGATTGGCGCTCGCGCCATTGAAACCCTAAGCAAGCCCGCCGCGGCGGCAGGTCGGCGGGCGGCGGAGGCTGCTGATGGACACCGTGAATCTGTACCTGGAGCTGGAGGGCACCTCTCCCGCGGCAGCCCTAGCCATCAACTCCGACCTGGGCAACAATGTGCTCAACGGCAACCTGCAGGTGCTACTCCCACGCCTTTTTGGTCGCACCATGCGGCGTTTGAATTCCGGTGGCTCATCTAGCGCCTGTGCGCAGCTTGCCTTGCGGCCAGCCAGCGGCCCAAAGACAGAAACCACTCTCGCCCAGTGGACACGGAAGCAGCTCACCACGCGCCTGCGGGCAGCTGACGGGGCTGCCGCGATCGCAGAACACCCTGGCGCGCACCGGCCTGCCCGTCAGCGGCCTGTCGCTGACCTACTCCAACGCCGTCCAGCCGATGGCCAACTTTGCCTGCACCACCGGCTCCTTTGACGCGACCTGCCTCTGTGCGGCCCCCCAGCCTTCCGCCCAGCCGAGCAAATCAAATCTTGGGGCTGCTTTTCAGGATGGGGCGGCTGCCCTTTTCAAGGAGCTGTGATCAAGGAGCTTTGATGTGGATGAGAAGCATGAATCACCACGGCCTCTTTGACACAGCTGTGAGGGACTGTCCCTGCCAGGGACTATGCCTCCGAGCTGGCGACTGACTTGTGCTTGCCTGGCGCCTTGCTGCAGCCAGCGGCAGCGGCCTGTCCAAGGGCAGCATCATCGGCATCGCGGTCGGCGCGGCCGTCGGCGGCCTGCTGCTCGTGCTGCTGTGCGTGACGTGCGTGCTGCGCTGCGCCGCGAGCGCGCGCGCGGACAATCCGGGGCGCATCGTGCCCAACCGCAAGGCGATGACGCCGCAGCATGCGCAGCCCTTCTGGGAGCAGAACAAGCTGGAGGTGCGGCCCTGCCTCCGGAGCCAGAGCTAGTGGGGCCACGTCTGCCGCCGCTCCGCTTACAGGCTGGTGTGGCGGCAGCATTTGCTGTGCATGGCATCGCCTGAGCAGCGGGCGACCAATGCGGCGGTGAATTGACGGCGGCTTTGCGCGTGCGCTGCAGGCGGAGGGCGGCTCCATCGCGCTGGCGGCCACCGCCGCCGGCACTGGCGCGCCGGTACGCGCCTCTCCTCCAGGCTTCTTCGCCCTTTCTTTTGCGGTCAACGCGCCGACCTTGCTTGTAAGTCGGCCGGCCTCTGCGAGCGAACGTGCGTCTCATCTGCCGCAGGTCCGGGTGCCGGCGGGCGTGCTGCACGCGGAGACGCGCGAGATGGGCGGCCGCGCGGCTCGCGACCAGCTCAAGATGCGGCTGCCCGAGTTCGCCGGCCGCACGAGCCGCCAGCCGTCCGGCATCAGCCACCAGCCGTCCGGCATCAGCCGCGCCGCCTCGCTGGCGCAGACCAAGTCGCTGGCGCCTGCCGACGGCCACGGCCCGCAGCCCTGAGCGCCACGGCGGCCGCGAACAGGTCGACGGCACGAAATTCCATAATCAGCACGGGACGCGCGCGGCGCGCGTTGCAGCTGTCGCGCGAGCGAGCGCGGCGGCGGCCGCGCCGCCCTGGCGGTGGCGCTTGAGCAGACTGTGTAGATCCTTGCTATGCGAGCGCGTGCCAGAGCGCGCGCCGGTGACCCCTCCAGCGCCACCCCTCATTTCATGATGCCTGCGCCCGTTTTCTTTCTTCCACTCAAGACGAGCCTGCCTTTCGCGCCGCGCCTGTAATCCTTGGGTCTCACCGTGCCGTCTGTGCGCCACACGCCAGCCACAAGCACTGTCACAGCCGCCCCCTGAAGGCTTCCATTGCAGCACGCTGCGAGCCGTTTCAGTCGAACCACCGGGTCTCTAAGCATCCGCCGCACTCGTATCGAGCTAGAGCGTTGAGGAATGGAGAGGAAGAAGGAGGGAAGGCCTTGCTACTTAAACGGCAACTGTCGACGTTTCCTTGCCCCCACACTTCATGTTTCAAGCGACTCTAGTCCAGACGGACATGGCACATGCCACTCGAGCAGCCGTCCGCGCAAGCAGCAGTCTGGCCTTGGGCCCTCTCGCCAGGCAAGGCGAGCCTCCCTTTTGGTTGTTTAAATTTAGGGTTGAGCCCTGAACCCTAAGCCCCTCGGCGCGTCACCGCAGCTCAGCCGGGCTCACTCCAGCTGCTTGGTCCAGTCGAACTCGTCGAAAGCGGCCCGGAAGTCGGCCACGAGCGCCTGCTGCCGATGCAGCGGCTCGGGCGGGCAGCCGCGCGCCGCGACCTCCGGGCCCAGCCGCAGCAGGCCCGCCAGCACCGACCGGCCGAAATCCTTGCCCCCGAACTTCTCCTCGTCGTCGATCGGGTGCAGCAGGCCGGCCGAGAGGCCGAGCTCGACGAAAAAGTAGGGAAAGTTGGGCGGGATGCTGCCGCGCAGACCCTGCAGGGTTTGGCGGGCGCGTCAGGCGGCGGTCGAGAGAGGAAAATCGGCTCGGCCGGCCCTGGAGATCAAGCGAGGCTGCTGCAGAAGGGCAGCGGGAGGGTCGCTGGCATTACAGCAGTGGGTGAGCGCTCTGCCAGCCTGGCGGCCGCTTTCCCCGGAACCCTAAGCCCTACACTCCCACCCGCAAGCCTGGCACGCGCCTTCACAACCGGCGGACAGCAGCTGCGATCCGCTTCGAAGAGGACGGCATCCGGCGTGAGGCGATACTTTCCCGACCCTTCCAAACCCTAACAAACCCTAGTAACGGCAGGTAACGGCAACCAAGGAGGTTCAGCGCGCGCGCCTTGGCGGCGGTGTCGATGGCGGCCTTCGCGTGGTGCTGCGCCCACTCGGACTCGGCCTCCAGCAGCGCCTTGCGGAAGACGATGGGCGCGCGGGCAAAGGCGGCGGAATCGAGCGGCACGCAGTGCACGCATGCGTGGCTGCGCAGGTCGCCCAGGCGCGTGGCCGCCTCGAAAAAGACCGCGTGCAGACCCTGCGGGGTCGGTTTTAGGGTTTCAGGGGTCGGCGGGCGTCGAGCGGTCGAGGATTTGGTTTTCCCGGGTTTTCCCGGGAGCCGCTTCGCCGGCCGCTGTGAGCCTCTTCACGACTTTGAGCGGTTGTTCATCGTCTTGCGGTCCAGCCAAGGGATCGGCCGAAACCCCGCAATAGAGGGTTTCCCGCGTTTTTTGCCGCTGTTTGTAATTCAGCTACAGGCATAAAACATGCCCTTTGTTGGGCAGGGGATTTCGAACACGAGTGTCGATGCTAGGGTGCACGCTTTAGGGTTTTAGGGTTTAGCGGCGGCGGCGGCGGCGGCGGCGGCGGCGGCGGCGCACCCGCGCGGCGTACATGCGGATGACACACTTTTTGAAGTTTCGCATCTCCGTCCAGACGTGCTCGTCGGCCGCCCGGCTCGAGGGGCAGTGCTCGGTCGGCGCGATGCAGCAGTGCAGCGGCGCCAGCCTGTCCCTGCGCGCGCGGGCGTTACACTTAGGGTTTTTGCTAGGGTTCTGGAGGCAGCACGCCGGGCGCCCGCGAGAGATGAGGACCGTCGCCTCGGCCGGCTGCCCCTTTTAGGGTTTATGGGGTCCGACCAGCTTCATGTGCCGCAGGCCTGCCCCCAAACCCACCAGGCTCGGCCCTTCCGGACAGCGGCGGCACGGGCAGGCCCGCAGGACTCGATCGGTGACTCCCACACAGCCAGTAACTCCTGCACGATCTGTAACTCGCGCGGGGCGCACCGGCGCGGCAGGAACAGGTACGCCGTCGGCGCGACTGCCACCGCAAGGTGCTTCGGCCGCCGGGCGCTGCCGAGGCAGAGCGGGCAGGCCTCGAGGGCGCTGCCGGCGCGGCGTGCCTCCTGGACGCGGGCCTGCCGCTCGCGAGCCTGCGGCCGCGGTTTAGGGTTCAGGGTTTATGGTGAGCTTCCAACATTTTAATCTCGAGAAAAACCGGCGTCGTTTCGGGCGTCGAGGGGCCAGGCAAGCGGGCGGACGATGAGCCTTGTTGTTGTTGTTTTTTGTTTTTGTTTTTTGCTTTTAATTATTTGTTCTTGTTTTTAATTTTTGTTTTTTGTTTATGTTTATGTATTTTGTTCATTTTTTTGTGATTTTTATTTCTGGCTGCAGGCATAAGCGAGTGGGGGACCGGCATGGACAGCCGAAATGCCGGCAGCTGTGCCCTGCCGATGAGAAGTCGAGGGTTAGGGTTTTGGGCTAGGGTTTCGCGCGCCTGTGCGGCCTCCCGCCCGCCCCGCCCCTGCTTGCGCTCATACAGCTCCAAGCCGCCGTCGACGTCGTATTCGGCGTCCACGTCCAGGTCCTTTTCCCTACGTGCGGGCGTTAAGGTTTCCGGAAGGAGTAAGGAAAAAGGGCGCGCTGGGGTTTTTTCCGTGGGGAATTCGGGTTTGGGCGAGGATGGTAGGGGGATGGCGGGGATTCGAGGCTGGTGAGCGTGGAAAGCTCAGAGACCCTAATAGGGTTCAAGGGGAGAGGATGGGCCGCTCCAGGACACGTGCAGACGAGAGATGGTGGCAGCAGCAGCGCTGACATCAGCTCGCAGCCAACCAGACCCTAAACCCTAAACCCTCTCGAAGGCAGCACCACCCGCTCAAGCTCCGCCACGCCCGCGACCCTGATATGACTTCCCACTTCAGGGTATCTTTTAGGGTTTCTGTGTAACGCCAGGCAGGCGGCAGACCTGAAGCGGGCGCCCGCGCGCGCGATGTTGCGCGCGAGCGCGGCATCTGCGTCATGCCCGCCGCCGGCCCGCTGCTCGCGCACCAGGTCCTCCAGCGAGTGGGCGTCATCGTCGGCGAAGTAGCGCGCCCGCTGGCCGCCCTCGAAGCGCTGCAGCTTGGCCGGGCGGCGCGGCTCCCCGGCGGTCTGCGGCAGATTCGCCCCAGCGGCCGCGCGGCCGTGGGATCCCGGCAGCGGCCGCCCGGCCGCGTCGACGCTCGGCAGCAGCTCGACCTGGTAGGGTTTGGCAGGGTATGGTTAGGGTCAAGATAGGGTGTAAAACAAGGCTCCGAGTGCAGACTGAACCCGGCAGCGGCCGACCGGCCGCGTCGACGCTCAGCAGCAGCTCGACCTGGCAGGGTTTGGCAGGGTTTTCAAGGGTTGCTAGGGTCTGTATTCATGCAGAGGACGATACCTTTCGTCGCAAATCGCCGCAGGATTGCAGGCATTCCCAGGGGCGGCAGGCGCGCTCTGGTTGCGACGTATCCCCCCGGTTTTAGAAATCCCCCCTTCCGTTTTTGGAGTTTGGAGTATGAGAGAATCAGGAGCGAGGCACCTGGGAGCGCTTGGCTCCTGCAGCCGCCGGCGCGGGCGCGGCTGCTGGCTTGGAGGGCCCCGCGCCTGCTGGCTTGGCCCTGCCCAGCAGGCGCGCCCGCAGCGCTGCCGCCGCCGACTTGTTGTCCGCATCCAGCTCGCTGGCAGGCGCGGCTGCAGCAGCCGGCTGCTGCTCAGGCTCAGGCTCCTTCTCCTGGATCTCCTCTGCAGCAGGGAATCAGGAGTATCGTCAGAAGGAGGTGGCACAACAGGGGGCGACGAATGGAACAGGGGAGAGAATAGGGAATGAGGAATGGCAGCAGGAGAAAGGGACAGCATCAGGTCTGGATGAAAAGAGCCGCCAGCGTCCGCCGGCAGGAGGGGATTCTGAAGCAATGGCTGCGCTACAGTGACAGCAGCCAGGCATAACGCCGCAGCGCCGGCAGCAGCAGGCGGCGGCTGCAACGCAAGCATGTGGGTGCTGAGCGCTTCCGGCTTGCAGGCTGCAGCCGAAAAGGGCACCATAATAAATTAATTTAATGAATTAAATTAGAAAAAATAAAAATAATAAATTGATAGTGCTAATTCATTAAACAGGTTATGAGAGACAGCCCCACGCCACCCCGGCCCGGCCGCTCTGGGCTGCAGGCAGCAGGCTCCCTGCCGCCACTCCCGAAAACAAAAACTGCCAAAAGCGGGAATTCTGGCGGGAATTCTGGCGGCGCACCCTGCGGAGGCTCGGCTGCGGCTGCGGCCGCAGGCGCGTCCGCGCTCCCGTTGGAGCGGGCCTGGAAGCTGTCCAGGAAGCTGCCGTCGCTGGCAAAGCTGTTGAGTGCCGCGGCCGCGCCTCTGAGCGCCGCCGCGTCCTCAGGCCTGCCCAGAACGTCCCGGGGGGGCCGCCGCCGCCTGCAGCCGCCTTTAGGGTTTTAGGGTTTTAGGGTTTAGGGCTAGCCTGTCGGCCGCCGCTGCTGCGCCGCCGGGCGAGGGTGCGAGCGTGTTTTGCCGTGCTGAACCACATTAACGCTTCAAAGCGGCTAAAATGATTCAAATGGTTGAGAGGACTTTGAGGCCGCTGGCGGCAAAATACCTTTTTTGTCGGATGCAGATTGCAGCAAATGCCAATATGTATTGCCACTGAATGTTCCGCCAATACCCTATGAACAGGAAAATATTTTGGTCAGTGATTCGCAGTTCCCCTTTTATGAGGCAAGAAACACTTGAAACGCCAAGAATAGGCATTCGCTTCTTCTTTGTTTGTTTGTTTGTTTGCATGGCTCCTGGCCTGTGCCAGGGCTCGCGATGAGTGCCATTCGCGGTCGGATAAAAACCAAGCAAAGCCCGTCGCGAAACCCTCTCAAAGCGAGAAATAGACAATTTTTTGCCAGCGCTCGCGACACAATTTGGCGCTCACGGTAGCACGAGAGGATGGCTGCAGGTGACAACCTGGTGGTGGTGGTGATGGTTGGGGGGGGGGGGGGGGG
>BHFV01000692.1:0-17393 GCA_003568905.1 Trebouxiophyceae sp. KSI-1
TGCGCCCTCAAAAGCCGCGCTTGTCGCCACTTTTGCACAGCGAATTCTCGCACTCACACACACACAAGCACTCTCAGGCACTCGAGCTACCCAGCAGCCATGGCCCGTACCAAGCAGACCGCCCGCAAGTCCACCGGCGGTGCGTTTCTCCGCCTGCTGCAGCGATGCCGCGCTCAGCGCGGGCTGCCTTGCTCCCTTGTTGCCCAGTGACGCGCCAGAGGCCGCTGGTGCCCGACCTGGGCTGCGTTGTCACCTGCCTGACACCTCATCCTGCCACCGTGCAGGCAAGGCGCCCCGCAAGCAGCTGGCCACCAAGGCCGCCCGCAAGTCCGCCCCGGCCACCGGCGGCGTCAAGAAGCCCCACCGGTGCGCCGCCTGCCAGGTGCAAGGCACTGTTAAATCAGCAACAGAGCCAGGCATCTGACACAGCCCCCGCTCGCGTGCAGCTACCGCCCGGGCACGGTGGCGCTGCGCGAGATCCGCAAGTACCAGAAGAGCACGGAGCTGCTGATCCGCAAGCTGCCGTTCCAGCGGCTGGTGCGCGAGATCGCGCAGGACTTCAAGACCGACCTGCGCTTCCAGTCCAGCGCCGTGCTGGCGCTGCAGGAGGCGGCCGAGGCGTATCTGGTCGGCCTGTTTGAGGACACCAACCTGGCCGCCATCCATGCCAAGCGCGTGACCATCATGCCCAAGGACATCCAGCTGGCCCGCCGCATCCGCGGCGAGCGCGCCTAAGCTGCCCGCTTGGGCACAGCCACCAAAACAACACCTGGTGATTCTTATCACCACCAGTATAAAGAGCAAATTCGCTCTTCAGCTGTTTAAC
Organism: Trebouxiophyceae sp. KSI-1; assembly: GCA_003568905.1. Classification (NCBI taxonomy): domain Eukaryota; kingdom Viridiplantae; phylum Chlorophyta; class Trebouxiophyceae; species Trebouxiophyceae sp. KSI-1. The sequence goes on from BHFV01000692.1 coordinate 827, forward strand.
ATGCCTTTGGTATTAATCTGGGCGTTTGCTGTATAAAGCAGTCGAGTGCGACCACGGGAGCCAGGTCACCTGCTGCAGTCCCCTGTTTGGCCCACTGCGGCTGGGCAGAGTGGCTGCCTTGTTTTCTTGATGGCTGTGAGGATGTCTCAAGTAACACTTCGCGTTGGATGTTATAGAGCATCAGTGCTAGGCGTCCGAACTTTTGGCTGGAGTTTACGGTATTGAACCTCTAGATGAGGCTGGGATCAGCGCATTTGGTACCTTTGTTCCATATTTTCAAGGCTCTGATGTCTGCCACTAGCAAAGCAAGCGACACATCACCTCCTGTGTCACCTCACTTCACAGTCACCAACTTGCATTGTATGCTGCTCAAAAGCGCACTGCAGCAAGTGCGCGAATCAAAGTTGGGCGGCTGTAGCAGTCAGTCAGCCCTAGTTGCCGTCCTGCTGGCTGTCGGCCGACAGCTCGTTGCCCTTGGATGGCTTGGTCCAGACGGGGGACGGCGGCGCCTTGGTCCAGACGGGCGAAGGCGGCGCCTGGGTCCAGACGGGGGACGGCGGCGTCTTGGTCCAGACCTGCCAGCCGCAGCCCACAAGACCATTCAGTTCCAGTTCAAAGGCATACACAGCACAGAGCAGAAGCCCAGCTTGTCCGGAACAAATGGCAGCCTAGAAGGAGAAACAAGCAGGCAGCTAGACGTGGAGAGTGCGGCGGTGCAGGCAGAGAGAAGGCGCACCGGCGAGGGCGGCGTCGCAGGCGTGGGCGGCGTCGCGGGCGTAGGAGGCGTCGCGGGCGAGGGCGGCGTGGCAGGCTGCGGCGGCGGGCTGCTCTTGGGCTGCAGGCACACAGAGACGATCAGAGCCAGTGCTGCTGCAATCAAGGTCTCAAGGCAGAGCATTCCCAGGAAGCAGGCCAGGGCGCACAGGAGGGGCCGAGGCCGGCGGCTGCGGAGCAGGCGTGACCGCGGGCGGCGGCGGCGGCTGCTTGTGGTGCTTCTCCGGCGGCGGCGGCGACACGCTCACCGGCTGCAAAGCACCAGGAACAACCGCTCAGCTCGCAGCCGGGCCTTTACGGAGGCCAGCTGCAGGATGAGATGGCGGGCAAGCCCAGAGGAGGCTGGGCAAACATCAGGGAGCGCACCGGAGGGGGCGAGGCCGTGGTGGGAGGGGGAGGCGAGGCCGTGACGGGGGGAGGCGGCGAGGCCGCGACCGGGGGCGGGGGAGAGGACTGCACGGGCGGCGGCGGGCTGCTGGGCACGCTGGGCGGCGGGGGGCTGGCCGGCGTGGCGGGCGGCGGGCAGGTCGACGGCACCGGCGGGCACTTGCAGGAGCACTGCAGCAGCGGCACGGCCACCGGGCGTCAGCGGCAGAGCCAGAGAAGAGCAGCAGGCCAGGCCCCAGGGAGTAAGCCGGAGGGCGGGCCTGCTTGAAGCTGCCGGTGACCTTGGGCACGGGGTCCTGGCACTTGTCATGGCTCATGATGTCCGGGAAGACGCAGTTGAAGCTGGCGGTCGCGTTCTTGGTCACGTCAAAGACGTCGCTCCAGCCCTGCAGGCGGCGGCCCAGGAAGCCGGCCGCGCCATTGACCTGCATGCGCCCAGCTGTCACGTTCAGTGGCGACTCTGGCGCTGAAGCCATGTGCGAAGGGCTGAGAGCATCGAAGCGCGCCAGCAGCGTGTCGATCAGCGCCTTCTTGAAGCCGAGCCCGTCGTTCTGCAGCGCCTGCAGCACCGGCTGCACGACGGGCGAGAGCGCGAGGGCGTCCGGCTGCAGGGCGGGCGCCAGGTCCAGCAGGTCGGAGTCCCAGCTCAGGACGCACTGGCACTGGCAGCCGTCGATCTGCGTGAAGCTGGCCAGCTCGGGGATGGCGCACGTCGCCGGCGGCGGGGGCGGCGGCGAAGCGACCGGGGGCGGCGGCGAGGCCAAGGGAGGCGGCGCTGCACGGCAGCGAATGCGTCAGCATGCAAGCCTGCGCAGGTCATGTGCCAGAGGCGGCGCGCTGGTGGTGGGCGCGCTGGCAGGCATCGTGAGCCTCGGTAGGCAGCTGACTCGACCGCTCGCCTCGAGCAATACGAGCGGCCTCTGTCCTGAATCAGATGTGCATGTGTGTCGCAGATGGCAGAAAGGCGCACGCGAGGCCGGCTGCTTGGTGTCGATGCCGGTCTTGTCGAGCAGCGCCTGCAGCGGGTCAAAGTCCAGCAGGCGGCGCGCGGGCTCGGCGTGCACGGCCGAGGCGACCAGCGCCAGCAGCACCAGGCCGCGCGCGAGCCTCATCCTGCATGTGGGGGGCAGGTGGCCTCGGCCTCGGCGAACCCTTAAAGACATGACATGCAGCCGGCGAGGCACGCCTCGCGCGAGCGGCTCGCGCCGAAAAGCGCGCTGAAGCTATGCCTGGGTGTACGTAAGAACTCTACAGCGACGCACAGGGCAGCGAGGCGGGAAGACGCCGCCGCAGAGCCCGGTGTACAGAACGTGATGCGCTCACCTGATCGTGCGCGTTGTTCGGGGCACTGGTTGCTCGACGCGAGCGGCCCAAGGAGCAGGAAGTGGTTCCTTGGCTAGTATGGTGGTGCTCGTGGCCCAAAGTGTGCAGAATTCTGCTCGTGGGAGCAAGAAATAGCAGCCGACCCTGCCGCTCCTGGGCGGCAGGGCTGAGGTTGTTGACACGACTGCCTCGTCACTGTTCCTGGCAAGGCCGGATCAGTAGTGCACTGCTGCTCAACCAGTTGTTCGTCCTGCTTCCCGGCTAGCAGCCTGCTGTGGACCCACCGCATTTCACCATCATGCAGTCTGCCTCGAGGCCTGGGCAGGAGCAGAAGCGTGCGGTCGAGGCGACACAAATGTTCATTGCCTGTGCTCTTGCAAGCTGGGAGCTGAGACTGCATACCAACTCTGCTTGCCAGCTGCACAAAAGTAAGTTGGTGCTAGCCTCATCTAAGCATACAGTACACAAGTACACCGGCTGACGTCTGCTATCCCCAAATCAAAAGCCCCTACACTACATGTTACCTTTCCTGATTCGAATGCAAATCCATACCTACTTCTTCTTGTATCCATACAGCCACCGGTTGGTGGTGCTGCCAACGTTCTCAACGGTGTGAGGCGTCTTTGCCGGGATGAGCACCTCCTCGCCCACCGCTGGCCTCAGCGTGCGGCCGCCAAATTCCAGCTGTATGTCTCCCTCCTCGAGCATCACCAGCTCGTCTGTGTCATGGACAAAGTCGGGCCAGACTCGCCCAGGGGGGTCCACAAACACGCCAAAGCTGAAGCCACGCCGCCTCCTGCAGCCAACTGGGCGGTCATCAGCCGGTCCTTTGAGCGGGCAGCTGAGATTCTCAAAACCTTGGGTTGCTTTTACTCCGCAGGCAGCCCCTTCATTGCCTCGACAGGCCTAGCACCGCCCGGGGCATGCCATCAAGGCCAGGCAGCGCACCAGTCCTCCCTGACGGTGCTTGCGTCGACGGTGGCTGCCATAGTGACGATGTGGGTGCGGTATGGGCGTGATGCAGCGCGCAGCGAGTGTCGCAGAGCCGCAGACAAGCGAATCTGAGTGTGCATGCGACACTGTGTGTGCATGCGGACGCAAGATTCGGCGCCGCGGGCAGACGAGCACGGCAATCGGCTCGAAAGGGAATGCGCCCGTAATGCAGGGCCTCTGCGCGTCTGTGGAAAGAGTGAGTAGGAAACCTCCCAAACTCATCACCGTTCCCTGGCGCGCTCTTTCCAGATTTCACAGCCACCCAGGCCGTTGTGAGCAAGGAGTGACGCGAACATTGCCCGCTTTGACGCGGCACAGGGCACTGCATTCGCGGAATCGAATCAGGCACGGTGTCCTGCTGAGGCAGCATGGCGCGCGATGGCGGCACAGAAGAAGCGCCTGAGGATGAGAACTTGCCGCCGGACGCTGCCACCGTCAAAGAACTGCTGGCGTCGATGGTGCCTTGGTCTTCCGGGACTCGGCCGATTTCGGGCCCCAGGGCAGAGAAGCGGGCGTCCGACTCCTCACTGACTGCTGCCTGCAGGGGGTGACGGACTACGAGCCCAGAGTGGTGCACCAGCTGCTTAACTTTGTGTATCGGCACGTTGCAGACATCCTCCAAGACGCCGAGGCAAGCACCTCAGGCTTGCGGCCTGCAGCAGCACTGCTCCCGCCAGGGAGTTCCTGAACATGCAGATATGGGGGGAGCGCAGGTGTACCGGCAGCGGCTGGGCAACCCTGGCAGCGAGCTCAGCCTGGAGGACCTGCTGCTGGCTGTGCAGGCACGGGAGGCGCACACCTTTGTGCAGCCGCCCGCGCAGAGCGTGAGTCATCTGCCAAAATGCCTCCCACACTGCAACCTTTGCACAGCTGCGCACCCACAGACGGGCCGGCGCGGCTGCAGGTGGTGGCGGAACTGGCGAACCGACTGAATCGGCAGCCGTTGCCCGATTTGAGCGAGAAGCCGGGCCTGCAGATCCCTGTCAACAGCTTGATGGGCCCTGGCTACCAGCTGAGCGTGCCGCCCGAGGCGAGGCTGCCGAGCCCCGAAGGCGGAGAGGACGGCGGGGAGAGCGGCGGCGGGGTCGGCAGCACGCGGAGAGGTGGTGAGCAGCAGGTGGCCCAGATCCCCTTGCGGTTGCGGCAGGGAGGAGAACAGACGGCTGCGGCGGAGGAAGAGTGGACAGCCGCCTGACCTCCCGCTGACGTCGTTGCCTGCTCAGGGAGGGGAGTGCGCGTGCGAGAGCTCAGTGCGAGGGGTGCTCACGCCAATGGGATGCTCATTTGGTTTCGACAGTCCGTGTCCGCGGCCCTGCCAAAACAGATGTCAGGCCTTGTGGACAGCTTTAGATGTCAAGATGCGATGTGGAAATGCCGCCGTTTCGCGGCTCGCCGCAGGCTTGCACAAGCACTTCAGGGCCTTTCAGCGCACCACGCCCCCACACGGCGGCGCATGCAGCGCGCAAACGCGAGTTGCAGGTTCCGGACAAGGGTGAGGAAAGCAAGTTGCATTTGTTGCTGACTCACAACTCCCCGCACAGTTTTTGCGACCGGAAGCCCACGCACGAGAGCACACAGCCACAGGCACTCAGCACACACTCCCTGACAGCGAGCAACAGCGACATGGCGGACGCCAGCGCTCCCGTGGCCGCGCCGAAGGCGGAGGCGAAGAAGCCCCGGGCCAGCAAGCCCCGCAAGCCCGCCAGCGAGACGACGGGCGCACTCATCAAGGAGGCCATCGTGGCGCTCAAGGTGCGGGCCCCGGGCCCGCCGGATGGCGGACAAGCTGCCCTGCCTGTCGCGCTAACAACGCTGAGATGCGAGCCCTGCGTCCGCGCAGGAGCGCAGCGGCTCCTCCCCCGCCGCCCTGAAGAAGTACCTGGCCTCCAAGGGCCACACCGACACCGTGCTGCTCCGCCGCGAGCTGAAGCGGCTGGTCGCCAAGGGCGTCCTGGTGAAGGTGCGTCCCCGGGCGCCCACGCCCACCCGCACGCCGCAGCAGCTTGCCTGTAAGTGTTTGCGAGCCAGCTCACGGCCTGCCGGGCAGCAGGTGTGGTCTGTGATGGCGGCAGCCGGCGCCAGATGGCGGGATGGGCGTTTGACCCGTGCCCTCCCGGCGCGCAGGTCAAGGCGAGCTACAAGCTCTCCGACTCGGCGAAGAAGGCGCCTGCCAAGCCGAAGAAGCCGGCGAGCGCGGCGACCAAGCCGAAGAAGGCCGCCGCTGGCGCGAAGGTGGGCCGCCACTTGCCCCGTCGACCAGATGACATCGGCGCTTTGCACCGCCCCGCGCCTGCCCCTGTCCTCGACAGAGCGGACATGCACGGTCTGGCCCAGCGCGGCGGTGCCAGCCTCACTTGGCAGGGCAGCTGAGACTGAGATGCCTGCTTGGCATGGCCTGCAGAAGACGCCCGCGAAGAAGACCACCAAGAAGCCCGCCACCGAGGTGTGCTCTCCCCGCCCGCCCGCCTCCGGCCCCTGCAGGACCGGCCTGGCCAGCGTGGCGGGATTCCAAACCGCCGCTTGGGTGCAGGGCGCCAAGAAGGCGACCAAGCCGAAGAAGGCGGCGGCCGCCAAGAAGGCGACTCCCTCCAAGCCGAAGAAGGCGCTGGCCGCCAAGAAGCCGGCCACGAAGAAGCCCGCCGCTGCGAAGAAGCCCGCCGCCAAGAAGGCGACACCCAAGAAGGCCGCCCCCAAGAAGGCCGCCGCAGCCAAGCCGAAGGCCGTCAAGCCCAAGGCGACCAAGCCCAAGGCCTCCAAGCCGAAGGCTGCCAAAAAGGCCTGAGCGGGCACGCGCCCGGCGCCGCTCCCGACCGCGGGGCGCCGTCGAGTGTCGCGGCCGTGACGGCCACAAAGCCACCAAAAAAGCAACACTCGGTGATTATCATCACCACCGCTCGCGCGGGCTGCTCCTCTCTCGCTCACACAAAGCTGTTCTCCCCCCCACTCGCACTGCTGCGTTCAGGTGTTGTTCTGTTCGAATTCGTGGCATCTGCGTTTCTCACCAGCAGGCAGACGAGGCAGGGCAGCGCACAGGCCGCCTCTGCCAGCGAAACGAAGCGAGCATGGTGCAGCCACAGCGAGGCCGCCCACGCCTCATGCAGGGCTCTTCTAGGCAGGGCAGCTGCTTCAGCGGCAGTGTGGCTGCAACGCGACTCGCAAACAGCAGCCCCAGACTCTGGCAGCTGCCGGACGACCTGCTTGCAAGGCGCCCGAGCGCGGGAGTCACTGCAGCGTCCTGACGGAGGGTCGGCTGGCCGCCACGGGCGCGCTTCCGGCGGCCGCCCTGCTGAGGCGCCCGGAGGCCGCCCGCTGCATCTGCTCCGGCGAGCGCGGAGACGCCCTGCAGCCACAGCAGAGGCTGCTCAACGTACATGTGCCAGCCTCGTGGAGCAGCCAGGTGGTCCAAAACGGCACAGCTGCAGCTGCAGGCAGCCGGATAGCGGGCCCACATCTCCCCCGCCAGCAGCCCGCCTCAGCTGGCCAACAGCTGCATGGTCTCGGCAGCGGTGCCCACCTTGTGTGTGCAGGGCTGCTGCCGGGGGCTTCCTCCAGGCCCGCCTCAGAGTGCAGCGCCGCGACCGGGCTGCCGTCCTCATCCAGCCACGCCGCCCTGCACGCCCGCCGCAGCCGGCTCAACACATCGCAGCCAGCAATCGCAGGCACCCAGCAGCGCAGCTGATCCGCCGCGCCTGGCACGCAGGCAACTCTGCAGGGCGCGGTAACTCTGCAGGGTGCGCCCCCCGCCGTCGGCGGCAGGGGCCGCGCCGGCGGGCTTCTGGCCGCGGCGGCGGCGGCTGCTCGCGCGGCTGCCAGCCGCTGCGCGCGAAGCGGCGCGCGAGCTCGTGGCGGTGCGCCCGCCACCAGGCATCGGCGGCCGGCCGGCTGAAGCGCTGGCGGGCGAATCGGATGCGGGCGAGCCGCGTGCCGCCGGCGCCGTCCGGCTCCAGCGTCAGGAACACGCCCTGCACGCGGTCAGCCGGCTCCGTTGCTGGCCGAGCAGCCGCCGCCTGGAGGAGCCGTGCATGGGCAAGTGGGCAGGAAGCTGCCTGGCCGCATCCGGCCGCGCAGTTCCACGCCCGCTGCCTAGCTGCGTGCAGGTGCGGGCGAGCATAAGCGGGGGCGGCAGGGAGGGGGCTTGCCGGGGCGACCTCCTCGCAGCGCGAGCCTGCCGCTGCCGCGTCCTCAGCCTCGGCAGCGTCCGGCTCGGCCGGTGGCGGCGGCGGCGGCGGCGGCGGAACGTGCGTCATCACGCGGACGTGGGTGCGGCCTAGCGAAGAGGAGCCCGAGCCGGAGCGGCTGCGGCGGTGCTGCCCCGCCCGCAGCCGGCTGGCCCCCAGCTGCACGGGCGCCTCGCCGCGCCGGCGGGGTGTGCCGGCCGCGGAGCTGCGGCCGCTGCCGGGCGCCTGCAGCCGCACCACCAGTCATTGATCAGCAATGAGTGGACAGGCTGCACGGTTGCTCGCTGGGGCGCTCAAAGCCGGCATGCTCCCGGCCCCGCATGTCGCCGCCAGAGCCGGCTCACAGCCGACGACGCTGCTACCGAGCGCTCCTCGGCAAGCGGAGACCAGGCAGGGCGGCACCTCTGCCGGCTGCTGCCTGGCGGCTGCCAGCGCCGCCTGCCGCGCCTCCACCGCCGCCAGCTGCGAGACGAGTTGCGCCCGCAGACGCGCGAGCGCGGCGGCCTCGCTGCCCGCATCGGAGGCCGCCGCTGCAGCCGCCGCCGCGACGTCCTCTATGCTCTGCAGCAGCCGGAAGTGCCGCCTCAGGAACCAAACGGGCCGTGGTGGCTGGCGACGGGGCTGCGGCAGGCGGGCTGCCGGCCCAGAAGCAGTGGGGCCAGAGGCGGGTAGGGTGCGTCTGCTGCAGCCAAAGACTACTGCAGACAAGGCAGTCCCGATGTCTTTCTTCCCGTCCGGATGTGGAATGTGGCGGACGGGGCCGAGGCCGTGCCTGGAAGAGCGCCGACTGCCGCGCGTTGGGCAGCGGCGCCGCCCGCCCGCTCAGCGGCGGCGTCGCGCCCGGAGGCTGCGGCCGCCGCTGCGTGCCGTCCCTCACCGGGGACCCGCCGCCCAGCTCGGCCAGAGACAGCCTGCGGACGCGCATGCATCCTTTCTGATCAGTCAGCCGGTTAGTCGCGGCCGCCTGGGCTGCTGACGCGTCCGCCTTGCTGCCGCAGCAGCCCCAAGCGGCCGGCTGGCGGCAGGCGATCGAGGAGCGCCGCGCCTGAAGGCCTCGCGGCCGCGCGTGCCGCCCAGTCCGCTGCTATGGGCGTCCGCAGGCGGCGGCGGCGGCGGCTCGGGCGCCGGCGCGGGCGACGCCGCCTGCTGCAGCTGCAACTGCAACTGCTGCTGCAACAAGGACTCCAGCTGCGCCTGCAGGCGTGCCTGCCTCAGCCGAAGCAGCCGCCTTGGGGGGAGGGGGTGTGCAGTCGACAGCAGCTGCACGCAGGCTCTGCCAGGCTCAGGCGGAAGCAGCAGGCGTTTGCTGCGGGTGCAGGCGGTGCCAGTGCAAGCGACTCGAGCTGTGGACGGGAGTGGGCGGCGGGCCTGCTGCGTGGACACGCTGGGGTCGCTGCGCAGGCTGGTGGCGTCGCTGCTGGCGCGCGCCAGCGCTGCAGCCTCCTCCGCGCCCGCCTCCGCCGCCTGACCCGGCGGGCGCACGCCTGCGCCGCCACCCCTTAGTGTCAGCCCCTCCCATGCAGCAGCCAGGCCGGGCTGCTCTGTAGGCAGCAGCCGGCGCTGGGACCGCAGAGCCGCGCCTTCGCCGGCGGCGGGCGCGGCGCCCGGCAGCGAGGCCCGTCTGGCCCGTGCGGGCCGCCGCCCCGGCTCCAGGCCGCCGCCGACCGACAGGCCGGAGGCCGCACGCGCCAGGCGCGGCTCGGCTCTGCGGTGCGCCGCGGGCGAGGCGAGCGGCGAGAGGCCCATGCCGCCGCTGCCGGCGGCCGCGACGGCGGACGCGGCGCCCAGCCAGTGCCGCATCTTGGCCTTGTAGCCGCCGCGCTTGCGGTCGGGGGCCGCCTCCTCCGCGCCCGGCTCGTGCAGGCAGACGGCCACCGTGCGGAAGGCGCCGCAGGCGACCTGCAGACCACAGCTTCAGGCAGCCCTGCTAGGGGGAAATGGGGGGGAGCTGGGGTTGGGGTCGAGCTGCTTGGGAGGCTGCAGCAGGCCAGCTGCTTGCCGCTGCTGCCCAGCCGGCAAGGCAGTGTGGCCCTCCTTCGGCTCGGCTGAAAGGCGGCGGGGCCGCGCCTGCACTAGCCGCCTGCCAGCCAGCGCAGCGACCACCTGCGGCTGCGCGCTGTCCGCGGCGGAGCCCGTGCCGAGCTGCCCCTCCCGCCCGCGGCCCCACGTGAGCAGCACGCCGCCGCCGCCGCCGGCCCCGACAGGCTCCTCCGCCTGCCGGCGGGGGCGGGCCAGCCCGGCTGCGTGGTGCCGCCCGGCTGCCAGGCTCACGACCGCGAGCTCAGCCAGCGCGCCGCCCACCTGCAGCGGCGCGGCAACTGGTGGGCTGCGCCCCCAGCAGGCTCGGCTGCGGGCAGGGAATCCTGACGGCTCGAGAAGGTCCCTGCCTCGCTCCCCCGCTGCCCTGCTCCCTACTGCTACGCAGCAGACATGCGACCTCCTGAGGCCAGGCAGCCGCAGCCATGGCCTCCTCCTCACGAGCTGCAGCCCTGAGCACGACAGTTTGCAAGGCGAGGCAGCGGCGCACTTGGCACGGCGTGAGCGCGCCCTCCCAAGCCGCCGCCCGCCCGCCGGCGCCCATCTCCCCCATCTGCCAGGCGCGGCCGTCCGCGGTCGCCGCGAGCGTGAAGCCGGCGCCGGCCGCCACGCGAGTCACCGCCAGCCCCTCGAGCGCGCCGCCCACCCTGCCGCACGCACGGCTCAGGAAGCGTCCGCTGGCATGCAGGGCTGCCGCTGCACGCAGGGGCCCTGCTGCAGCCGCGGCAGGCACCGGCAGCTGCGCTGCTTGGACGCTGGAAAGCGTTTGGGTTTTGCAGTCAGGCACTCGCGCGAAGCATGCTCACATGCCAGCGGCTGGGGACGGCGGCTGGCGCGGCGGTTGAGGGGGAGTAGGGGGCAGTGCCTGGCCGGTAGGAGGCGGCCGGCGGTGTCGCCGAGCCCCAGGCAGCCGCGGTGCTGCGGCTCCGGGCCGCCAAAGGCGCAGCCCCACGTGAAGAGCGCGCCGCCCTCCTGCCGCCCACGAAACGCCCCCCTCTGTCAGCTCCTCGCTGCCGGCCAGCGTGAGCGGCGGCAGCAGCAGCGCCACAGCCACAGCCGGGCCCTCTCCGCAGCCGTTCTGATGCCGCAGCGGTGACAGGCAGCTGCGGCAGCGCAGTGGGCGAGCGACAGCAGCGGCCGCAATGGCCTCATGCAGACAGATGGCATGCAGGGATCCCTGCCGCCCCCTGCCAGCCAGCTGACGCTCCGCCCACCCAGCTTCAGCCCCCCCCCCCTCTGGGCCTGCTTCAACGCAGCCCACAGGGGCACGCCTGCTCTGTGGCTTCGTACACCGCGGCCAGCTTGCGCTGCAGGCTCTGCCGCTCGAGCAGCGGCAGCTGGCCGAGGCCGCGCGGGTCGGCGGGGCGCGCCGCCGCGATGGCGGCCGTGTGCCAGGAGCCGCAGGCGACGCGGGTGACCGCCCGCCCGGCCAGCTCCGCCACCTGCCGGGCCCGGTACCACCATTCGGGCGCTGCGAGCGAGCTCGTCTGCAGAGCAGGGGCTGCCAGACGCTGGCGGGCGGGTGGCCTGCTGGAGCCACAGCATGGAAGGGGGGGGGGGGGGGGGTGCGGCGGCGCGCCTGGCGGGGCGTCGCCTCCGGCTGGCAGCCGCCGTGGCCGAGCCGCCCGCCCATGCCGCTGCCCCAGGTGAAGAGCCGGCCGTCGCTCGTGACGGCGGCGGTGTGGAAGGGGCCGCAGGAGACCTGCCGGCCGGGGGCGGCTCAGCACCAGGTCCGCCCCTCTGCTCTCTGGATGCGCACAAGGCTGCTGTCGCGCGGCAGGCGAGCAACGAGGCAGCCGCCATCGCTGCACGCCCCGCGGCAACATGCGCCTTGCATCCTGCTGGCTGCCCGGCCTGCTTGCGGCGGCTGCCAGTCTCCAGGCTCCCGCCCGCTCCCACTCTGAGTCTGTGCGAGTCAGGCAGCACGCGTTGGCCGCCAAGCGGCCGGCGCCAGCCACGCGCCCGGCCAGCCTGCAGCTTCGAGCGGCGGCTGCGCCTGGCCCCCGGCCGCAGCCTCGGCAGGGGGCGCGCCTGCACCACGACGGCCTCCGACAGCGGCGGCGCCACGGGGCGCGGGATGTGCTGCGCACGCGGCTCGGCCGCCCCGCTGCCGCACAGCGCCGCGTCGCCCCACGCCAGCAGCGTGCCGTCCCATCCGATGGCCGCGCTGCTCGCGTCTGCAGCCGCAGGCGCCGGGCCGGGTGGTGTCAGCCACACGCCTCTGGGGCACCGCTCCGGGCAGGCCGCGCCCCCTCGGCAGCCGGCTCGCAGCTGAGACACGTGCAGTCCTGAGCATCCACCCGGGGCCGCAGCTGCCTCCCAGCGCCGCCCGAGCTGCAGGATCCGAACTGCGGGAGCACAGAGCCATCGCTCGCGCAGCGGCAGGGGGGTGTGGGAGAATGGGGGGCGCGCCTGAGCAGGCGACGCGGCGCGCGGGCTGCCCCCACAGCGTGTGCACGCGCTGCGGCTCGGCGGCGGCGCCAAGGTGGCCCAGGCCGAGCTTGCCGCCGCTGCCGTCGCCCCACGTGTACACCTCGCCGCCGCGCGTGAGCAGCCCCGCGTGGCTGCCGCCCACCGCCACCTGCGGCGCCCGCACCAGCATGCTGGTCTCCGCGCTGCGGGGCTGCCGGGCAGGCTGCAGCAGATAGATAACCCCCCTCCCCCCCATTCTGGCCGGACGCCGCCTGCCTTCACTGCTGCGCCCGCGAGCCGCATTGTGCCTGGCTGCTGCAACGCCTCAGCCAGCAGGTGCGCCTGCCAGCCCATGCGCGCCGGCCACCAAGGGAAGCCAGGGGGCTGAAAGAAAAGACGTGCCTCCACGACGTCGAGGTGCTGCGTGCCGGGCACGCGCTCTGGCAGCGCCTGCGGCCCGGCCCCCGCGTGCGCGCCCGCCTGCCGCTCGCTCGCGCTGCCCCAGCAGTAGCAGTCGCCCAGCGGCGCCTCCGGCACCGGCAGCCCGACGGCGCCACTCGCGCGGCCCTGCGGTTCCGAGGGACTGGCGGGAGTTACGGTAACTGCTGCGTCCAGGAACCTTCCGCTCTGGGGGCCGCCAGGAAGTGGTGCTGGCCTGAGCGGTGCCGCCGCCGACGCCCCGCGGCGACAGCTTTGCCAGCGCCCCGGCCGGCTGCGGCTCCTCCGGCTCGATCGGCAGGCCGAGCGCGCCGAAGGCCGGCGAGGACGGCTGCGCCGCCGCGGCCGGCTCTCCGAGCTCCTGCCGCCCGCGCAGGCGGTCCGTGATGGCCTGCGCCCGCCGCCGCCGCCATTGCCTCATTGGGTGAGTAAGGAACGGGTGCTTACACGGCAAAAGGACCGCCGCCGCCGCCTCAGGGCGAGTAAGGGCTGAGTGTTTCTGCGGCGACAGGTCCGCGCCTGCGGCTGCTGCTGCTGCCCGGCAGCAAGGCCGGCTTCCCGCTGACCTCCTCCTGCTCCCTGACTCTGACTGGACGCTCCCCTGCTGGCCCCCTCCCCAACAAGAAGAGCGGCGTCTGGCTGCAACACCTCCCGGCCGGCAGGCGCCACGCAAGCCGGGGCCGCGTTGCAGCCGGGCGGGGGGATTCGCGGGCGGGGCGCGTGCCTGCAGGCCCCAGAACCAGAGCTCGAAGGTCTGGCCGTCGGGCGCGGTCAGGTCGAGCGTGCGCGCCCCGGCCTCCCGGTCGCAGTACAAAAGCGAGAGCGAGCGCTTGGCAAAGGCCGGGATGGGGTGCCGCCGGAAGCTGTCGGTCGTCTGCCCGGCCACCACCTGCAGCAGGGCGGCTGGCTGGGCGCCCGCCTTCCGGCCAGGAGGCTGTGGGGGAGGCCGGAGGCGTGCCTGGGTGACGGTGCGCAGCGCCACGGCGCGTTGGCTGCCCTTGGCGGAGCGCCAGGTCAGGCTCGCGTCGCCGTCGACCAGGCGGAAAAAGTGCAGCTTAGGCTTGCCCTGCCGCCCGTGCTTGAGCAGCTCCGCGCCCTTCCGCATGGCCGTCAGCAGCTCCTCCACGGGCCGGCGGGTCGCCGGCACCGGCAGCCCGCCGCCCAGCACCTCGTGCCGCTTGGGCAGGCCGCCACTGCCGGCCGACCGGGAGCTGCCGTCATGCGAGTGGCGCAGCATCGCGGCCCCCTGCGCGAGCCGGCGCGGCCTCAGGGCGCGGCTGCAGCCGGTTTCCCGGCTGGAGCTAGACATCCTGTGCCAGGCCAGCTTCGAGCATTGACTTTTCAGGCTGGAGCATAGGGTCACCTCACGGTCGTGCACCGGTCTGACTGGCCTCCCGTCCGGGCCATGGGAAGCCCCTGGCTCCGGCTGCCATAGCTCGCCCACACGGCCTGGAAGCTGCAGCACGCGCGCCCCGCGACCTGCACGCAACTGCCGCGCTTTGCGGGACAGCTCCGACCGGCTCGGCCGGATCTATGATCGCCGACGACCCTTGTCCAAGCCTGCAAGCGCGGTGTACGGCGCCGGGCTCCCGGTGAAGTTGCGGGAGGCTCACGAAATTTTCTGTTCCACGGTTGGTCAGGCGTCCGCGGCCGAAAAGGCGCGGTTGGCTGCTTCGAGTGCTGTACTCTGTCGAACAGTTGTCCTGAGCGCGAACAGCTCCCCGATGAGGACGTCGAATCCGATTGATTGGTGTGGAATCAAAGGCTTGACCTCGCCCTCACACGGTTCACACGAGCGGGCTGATCAGCGATCTGTACGCGCAGTCTCCAGGCGTAACCTGGCCAGCAAGGGGCGCAGCAAGTGAGAATAATTGCGAAGGCTTTCGTTTGCGAGCTATGAACCCGCATTATTCCCACAAACACGTCCCGCATGATGGCTGTGTTGGCTCGCTGGAGCACATTGTCCTGATCACGATCACATGCTGAAGGGTCGACTGACTTGGTGGAACGGCATTAGAGATGGAATGCCGGGCATGCCAGCTGAAGGGCAAGTCGAGATGCCATTCACTGGCGCAGCAGTGATCGTGTTTCGCATCGTGATGCTGACTAACTTACAGTATGCGCTCGTACCGAGCGGCGATGGTAGATCTCTCAACCGCACGAAGCGCTTGCTTTCCCCTTGCATCCTTGATCGCAGGACAAGCACGCATTTGGCGAGTCCAGTCATTTGACAAAAGCTGCCAACGCAGAGTGGGCCTTCCCTATTGCAGTGCTGGTGAGCGAAGGCGGCTCACGGTCATTCGCATCCGAATCGTGCAGCCGTCGCCGTTTACCGCAGCCGGTTGCATTGCCGAGCATTCGGTGGTCCTACATCAGTGCCTGCAACGGAGCAAGTCTACTGGAGCAAGGCCTTCACTTTGCCCCGGCGTGACTCCGCCCGCGGGCCGCCCGGCGCACGGCCGCGCGACCCCACGCGAGAGTGGGTGAGTGATAGCGACGGAGAGGAATCCTGCAGTGCCTGCAGTCGCCAGCTTCTACAGCACAGGCCGTGCACAGCTCGCAACCTTTGCGGAAATTGCAGCGACCTCCCCCCCGACCCGCACGACGAACCGCAGGCCGGACGGATGAGGTGAGACGCGGCGCGCGCGGAGCAGAATGCTCCAATTTGGACGCCTGCTGCTTGCGCTGCTGCTGCTGGTTGCCGCCTTCGTCCTTGTCGCCATGCTCCAGCAGGAGCAGCAGCACAGCGAGTGCGCCCTCACCGCCCGGACGAGCGTGCGACAAGCACGGAATAAGAGCCACGCATCTGCTGCTTCGCGGGCAGCGCCTGCCAGCCGCAAGGCAAGGGGCCAAGGTGCAGACTTGCTGAATGAGCATGCAAGTTTTGCTGCTGCTGTTGCAGGGGAAGCGCGCTTCAGGGGTCAGGCAGCCGCTCGGAGCAGGCGGAGTGGAGCGCGCCCTGGCGGGGCACGCAGGGCATGTCCTCGGGCGCGCGCGCGCGGCCGGTGCGGGCGCGGCGGAAGCGGCGGGGGATGCCCAACCAGCGGAACCGCAACCCCTACCGTGGGGCCGACAGGGCACGCCCCCCGCGCGGCCCCAATCTTCCCCCGGACCGCTTGCTGGCGGCTGCGCCGTGGGTCTGCCAGGAGCCTGACTTGAGCAGCGGCATGCCGGCAGGAAGCGGCGGCCGATGGGGAGCCGACCACCGGCCGCAAGCGCTCGGGCCCCGTGCTCGGCTGCGAGCAGTTCCGGGGCGGCAACTTCAGCTGGCCGGAGGGGATCCGCTCGATAGCCGTCGTCGGCAACGGGCCGCTGACGGAGGAGAGCCGAGCCGAGATCGAGGCACTCCCCTCCCATAACCCGCCAAACACTCCTGCAGCACCCAGTCGTGAAGGCTCCTGAAGCCTTTCATGCCGCAAGGGCAGCCGGCTCTGCCTGCTCCTGCCACGCCGAGCTGCAGCCTGTGAGCGACTCCCCTGTCCCTGCTCGGCCGCGCAGGCGATGGACTTTGTGGTTCGCTTCAACAAGCTGCAGAGCTACCGCTGCGGCGAGCGCTTTGACGCCTGGGCCTCGCGCCACGGCGACGGCGTCACCACTCGCTACTGGGGCATCGGTCAGGCACCCTCCCTGCCGCTGCTCCTGCCCGCCTGCCGCCTGCCCAAGTGGCCCCCGGCCCCACCCGCATTCCCCCCAGCCAGACTCTGCTGCCGGGAAGCACGCCGGCTGGCCGCAGTTGGGCCCCTTCTCACGGCCGCCCGCGTGCGCGCGCACAGGCCAGAAGCTCAACATCAGCGGCTGCCCGCTGGGCAAGCTGCTGGCGCTGTCCCGCCACATCTGGCTGCTGAACGGCGGCGACGCGCCCTTCAACCACTTTCTCAAGTCCTTCCCCGAGATCCGGGCGCGTCCCGCCCGCCCGGGCCCGCCCGGGCCCGCGTGTGTCAGCAGGCCTGCGGCGCATGGAGCAGGCGCGGCTGTCACAGCACCAGCCGGCATTCACTGGACTGGATCGCTCGGGTCGGGGGGGG
>BHFV01000693.1:0-16867 GCA_003568905.1 Trebouxiophyceae sp. KSI-1
TACCATGACTATGCCATTGCAGCAGATCACAGGTATTAATTTGCAGACCTGGCAGTGCATGCAGCTGTTTGTTCACAGGCAGCAGCATGCCAAAACATGTGGTGTGCAGACAGAGCCCGCAACGTGAAGTGAAGAGTTTATTCACATGATGAGGGGCAATCCTGTGCCCAAATGCCACAGAAAAAGAGGGGGGGGGGGGGGGGGCAGCATTTTGCCCTCAACGAGTCACAGGCAGGCAAGAAAAGGGAGCAGGTTGGGCTACGGCAAGCAGGGCACACAGCCAATCCAACGGCAAGTATATGCACCATAATCCACTGCCAGGACCAATGCACAGGCAGAGGGGGCAAGGAACACTTGATGCTGCGCATTCATCATATTGCAGTCTATCTACAATTGCAGCTGCAAGTGAGCTGCCGATGTGTAACGTCCATCGCAGCCGCTCACTTCTTGCCAGCAACGGCAGCTGATGCGGCGGCTGCAACGCAGAAACAAATGTTCAGCCCTGATGGCAGCTTATCTACAAGCCACAGGCAGGGAGGCAGGGTTGATGAAAGCTGGGCAAGAAAGGAAAGCCTGACCTGTGGCCTGGTTGGCGCCGTTCCCAGCTGCTGCAGCCGCCTGCAAGGACAGAGAAAGTTTCACCTGCTGGCCATAGCTGCTGCATGCAAGCCTTCCCATCAGCTACGTGTACTGCACAGCGGCAGAGCTGGAAGGCGTGCCGCTGCTGCGCTTGCGCCGTTGCCAGAAGCCGCCGCGCTCTGCTCGGCAAGCACACGATAAGCGTGAGGCCACACTACTGTTGCGTCTGAGCAGGGCTCAAGTCAGCGAGGAGGTAAGCTCTGATGAAAGTGCAAGGCAGGCAGAGGCGCACAGCAGCAGCAGTGGCGCCGTTGCCCGCCGCCGCTGCACAACAAGATGTGGACCTTTTCAGTGCCCGAAGGAGAGCAGCAGAGACAATCAAGCAAGGAGTGTGCTAGTAGGCACATGCAGCACAGCGGCAGGTATTGCACGCACCAGCTGCAGCAGCAGCAGCGGAACCCTGGCCGCCCACGCTCGAGGCCGCGCCTGCACAACACGAGCGAGTGTGAGGTGGTCGCAGAAGAGGAGGAGGCAGCCTTAGCAAGGAGGACTAGCTGTGGAAGTGGCTTACTGGCTGCAGCTGCGGCTGCTGCTCCCTTCTGCTGTGCAGTCGCTGCCGCAGCTGCAGAAGAGTCACCGACAAGGCATCAGGCTATGATGGGCCATCAGCATTCAGCGCCTTGTTTGGCGAGAGACAGGAGTCTATACCAGCGGCGGCAGCAGCGTTGCCACCCTGGGCGGCAGCAGCAGCCGCAGCTGCAGCACCTGTACGGATCCTGAATGTCAGACCCGCTAGCGTTCTGTTGCTACTAGTGCCGCATGCATCACTGGCAGGTGGCTCACCTGCGGCCTCGTTCGCAGTTGCAGCAACGGTCTGCATGGCACAGAGGCAGGGTGAGGCCCGCCAAGAGGCCTGTGCTGCATCTCTGCCATGCAGGGCAGGGCTGCTTGTGGGGGAGGCTCACAGCAATCAGCGCACTGCGCGAGTCGCCCTGGCGCTGGAAGCTGTCGCGCCGGCCCCACCACTGGTCGGCCTCCGACTGCCAGTCGGGAGAGCCGTCGCTGCTGCCGCTGTTGGACTCGGAGCCGGACGACCGATCGTCAGAGCCCTCACGGCTGGAGGAGTCGTCGCTGCGCCGGCTGTCGTCCGAGTTGTCGCCACCGCCTGAGCGGTCGCCGCCGCCGGAGTCGCCGCCGCCCCCAGAGTTGTCGCCGCCGCCGCCGCCGCCGCCGCCGCCGCCCTGGAGCAGCTTGCGGTTGCCCTGGAGCAGCGGCTCTGCGAAAGCAGCTCACCCCCCACACCGGCTCAGCAGTGCCGGCACTGAGGTTGGTTGCGCGGCAGCTACACCCAAAAGCAACGAGCCCAGCAGCCGCTGTGGGACCTTGTTTGGCCCAGCCGCTCAAGGGCCAGCAGTCGCGCCCAGCTTGGTGTGCGCCGTTAGGAGCAGCCGCCCGAGGGCAGCGCCCGAAAATGGGCGCTGCGCCGCGCAGGCCGCCCTCGGGCCACTGGATTCGCGAGCAATGAGCAACCACGAGGCCTGCCAAGCAATGTGCGCAGCCGAAAGGCCCGAGTTCTGATGAAACGTGCGCTGGCACCTATGCGCTACTTGGCCGGTTCCGGGCACGGCGCAGCGCGCGTCAGGCAGACGACCGCGCGTCAGGACGGAGGCGGCGCTAGAGAGGCAGTTCTGCGCTCA
Source organism: Trebouxiophyceae sp. KSI-1 (assembly GCA_003568905.1). NCBI lineage: Eukaryota > Viridiplantae > Chlorophyta > Trebouxiophyceae > Trebouxiophyceae sp. KSI-1. The sequence continues at coordinate 2,277 of BHFV01000693.1, forward strand.
CGGGGGGCCGGAGCGGCGCGGAGGGAGGAGGGAGAGGCGCACCCGCGTGGGCCGCCAGCAGCAGCGCGGCGAGCAGCACGGCGAGCGAGGCGGCCTTCATCGTGCTTACGCCGGGCATGAAAGTCGAGAGGAGCTGCGAGCTGTTTGGGAGGGAGAAGTGTGGCGAGGAAGCGAAAATTGAAGAAAATTGCAGGGGAGGGGATAAAAGCGGCGGGTCCGAGATACACCGGGCGGCTACCGCGCAGCCGGAACCAACGATCTTGCGCCTGAGTGCCGACGGCCGACTTGGCTGCGCTTGGGTGATCTCGGACTGCTGCAGCCGGCAAGCTCGGGCCGCGGGCAGGCCGCTGTCGCACCAGAGCAGAAACAACCTTTGGGCTGTCTTAGGATGCTGACACTATGCAGAGGCGGCGCTTTGACAAACAGCGCGCGCCGAGCTACACCCAGCTGCTTACGACAGTCAATAGTACAGGAGAGATCCCGACGGTAGGCAGGGGGACATCAACAGTAGTAGAGAGCACACAGTAGTAGATAAGAGCACACGAGCCGCACAGGTCAGCAGCAAAGCTCGTCATCACCATCCGCCATCACTTGCACAGAGTGACGCACATCCCCGCCGTTCACCTGGCGGGGGGCACCCTGCCGCCAGGGGAGGTCTTGGTCCATGGCGTCTCTCGCTCACTTGCCGCTGGCGGCAGCGCTGGCAGCAGCTGCAGGGCATGCGGACAGCCCGGTCAGCCCAGGCCAGCAGCTTGCAGGGCAGGCAGCCAAGCGAGGGAATAATAACAAGGCTGGTGAAAGGATCACCAGCGGCATTGCCCGCACTGCTGGATGCAGCCGCTGCAGCCTGCAGGGATTGGGAAGGGAGGTCAGGCAGGGCTTGCAGCCATGCCCCACGCGGGCATGAGGCAGGATAGCAATGACACAGAGAGGACAAAAGGGCAAACCGCTGCTGCAGCGCCTCCGTTGCCGGCAGCAGCGGCAGCCTGCAGGCAGCCGCAGGTGTGCATCAGCGTGGGCATCCCACAAGAGGAACACGCATGCAAGGGTAGGTGGCGGAGGAAGTCTCACAGCAGCGGCGGATGCGCTGCGGCCAGCGGATGCTGCAGCAAGATACGAGTGCTCAGGCTGGGGGCCTGCACTTCATTCGAGGCGGAGTAATGTCGGCAGCGGACAGGAACAAACGCACCAGCGGCAGCAGCGGCGGCAGCGGCGGATCCGCCGTACTGCGAGGCAGCAGCTGCGACGGCGAGCAAGTGGTGCTGTCATTGGCTGGCCCATCAGCGTCAAGACAGGAGGGAGGTGGTGAGAAAAACTCTCACCAGCAGCGGCAGCGGCCGCCGAGCCGTACTGCTGAGCAGTTGAGGCCGCGGCTGTGCTCAGGCAATCTCAATCAGCTGCGCCCACACAGAAGGAGAGAGATATTGGTGCCATGCAGAGAGAGCCGCACCAGCGGCAGCGGCAGCATTGCCGTTCTGCGAAGCCGAGGCTGCAGCCGCAGCAGCAGCTGCACTTGCCCGGAGCGAGTCAGCTCACATGTGCTTTACAGGCATACCGCAGGCCTGCACACGAGGGAAGGAGGAGCGGGAGGCGTACCAGCAGCGCGGTAGGACCAAGCCGTGGCAGTGGCCTGAATTTGCACACACAACTCTTCAGACGATGCAGGGTGTGAATTAAGCAACGAAACAGGCCCGCGAGAGAGATGGGCCACAAACCGCTGCAGCAGCGGCCGCGTTGCCGGAGCTACGGTAAGTGCCAGCACGATTGTTCCTAGCAGGAGACAGCCAAGGGTTGAGCATGGGATGAACCGTGTATGCCTGCAACGAACGGCAGGGAGTGGAAGCGCACCAAGTGTCCCACCCGCTCTGCAGGGAGCCAGCATCAGCGACGGCAACCTGCAGTAGCTTGCGGTTGTCCAGCAGCGGCTCTGTAGATGAGATCATAGCAGTGTACTCAGCACACTGATGCAGCAGCACGTACGGATCAGCTGCTATGCAGATCAAGGAAGTTCCTGCAGGCGACGAGGAGCTCTAGTGCGGAGCTTCCCGCCGCCGGCAACCTGGTAGCCGCGCGGCGGCGGCGCGGCTCGTGGCAGCCCGCGAGGCGGGGCCCCGTCTGCAGCTCTCGGCAACAAGGCTCCGGATTCGATGGGCAACCTCCAGCCCGGTGGGGGCACGGGAGCGGCGTACCCGCCGCGGCGGCGGCCAGCAGGGAGGCGAGGATCATGGCGACCGCGGCCTTCATCTTCTCGGGATCAGTGGGCCGTTGTTGACGTGCCGGAGAGCTTGGAGAATGGCCTGCTTGATCGCGATAAGTGCGACGACGTTGGGCAAGATGCGCACAATGGTAGCGTCACAGTGGTACGTTTCAGCACGTGAGAAGCAGGCCATCCCCGTAGGCTCAAAACGTGGCGGGCAGGCAGCGATGCTGGCCAAGGCCGGCTTCTCACAGACAGTTGCAGCTCTCTAGGCGGCTGCTCACGTCCCTCTTATTTTGGCTACAGGCAGGTAAGCCGCTTTCCAGCAGTCACTGAGCCATGCATGATGGCCTCATGCACAGCTAGCTAATCTGTCTGTCTGTCATGAACCCGGCACATGCCGTCGCCGCTCCGATATACAGTCGCACCATGGATCACCATGTGCAGAAGAATAGAAGCAGGCATGCGTTTATTCGAGCATCACCAGGTGAGTATCCCAAGCCAGCCCGCTGCGGCTACCATGGCCATCCACTCGCCGACCTACGCCGCGTCCTTGTACTGCAACTGCTGCTTCATGGCGCCCTCCCCCGCGCCGCCGTACTGGAAATTGAAGCCGTCGCCCGGCGCGCTCGCGCTCGTGGTGAGCTGCCAGACGAGCGTGGACAGGCCGCGGGCGTTGGCCAGGCCGTGCAGCGCGGACAGCACGACGTCGCGGCTGGCGTAGCCCGCTGTCGAGCCATACTCCTGCAAGAGGAGTGGCTTGCCGGCCGCCAGCGTCTGATTGAGCGGCTGGTCGAAGAAGGGCGCCAGCTGCGCAGCCAGCAGGGCCGGCTGGCTGAAGACGGCCGCGCCGATGCCCCAGCTCTCCGGGTAGAGGTGCAGCGTGCCAAAGTGCAGGTCCGGGATGGCCATGTTCAGGCCGTAGTCGACGCCCCAGTAGGCCGTCTGGTGGGCGGGGGCCGCGACCTCGCCCAGGCACACCAGCTGCTTGGGCGCGTTGCTGGCAGCATGCGCGGCCACGTCGGCCGCCCAGGAGGCGATCAGGTGGCCCGGCTGCAGGCCGGCGCGGGACTCAAAGTACGGCGTCGTCTGCGGCTCGTTGATCAGGTCCCTGGCGACTCAGCTGCTCGTTTGGTTCCTCCTTTTTTAGTAACGCGTACAGCAGCTGGCGGTGGCTGCCAGGAGGCGCGCCAGGCGGCGATGGCGGGTTCGTCGCGGTACGCCACGCCTGTGCGGGTGTTGTTGCGCCACAGCAGCATGGAGATGTAATCCTTGAAGGCCTGGCGCACCCTGAGGTCCGAGTAGAACAGCTCGAGCGGCTGGCCGGCGCCCAGCACCTGGTCCACGTACCTGCCTCTTCCTCGCCTGTTAGAAAAGCAGGGGCGGGTACGAGGCGAGAAGGAGGAGTGGCAGCAGAGCCCACCACTTGATGCCGCCCATGGCGTTCAGGAAGTTGGACAGCACCTGCGGGCGCGCATGCACGCCTCTTGCTGCTGCCAGAGAAGTTTGTGGGCCGATGACTCACTGAAGCAGCAAGGGCGCGCGCCATGGTGAGGTAGATGCCATTGGCGGCCGCCGCCTGCACGATCAAGTCCAGCCGCTGCAGCACTTGCTCGTTGTAAACGCCGGGCGAGATCTGCGCCGGCGAGCACATGCATGATGAGCCTCGCTCTTCCAGTGACAGACCAGGAATTCCGGCTGCTCCCCCGTGCCTGGATGGGATGCGGCGTGTAGTCAGAGCCAGGGCCCAGCGTCGCGCCGCCTGGGCCGTTGACAAATGCAAAGAGGCGCACCATGTTGACGCCGCGCTCCGCCTGGATCTGGAAGAAACTTTGCACCTGCGTGCACCCGGCTACACCCTCTGCTTCCAAGTACAGGCGTGCTGGGCACTGGGTGAGGAGCAGGCTGTGGCGTGCGTCAGCGTCCGACACGCGATACGTGTTGGCCAGATAGTACGCGTTCGTGCCCGCGAATCGGATCGTCCGGCCGCACAGCGTGAAGTTGGTGCCGGAAGTGCCGACAAAGCAGCGCTGCGGGCTGCCCTGGGCTTTGGCGGCTGGCGCCAGCAGCAGCCAAAGGAGGACGGCAGCCGCAGCGACCTGCAGCTGGTCAAGTCAATAGTAAGCAGAGAATCGGCATCAGCTGGCGAATGAGGAGAAGGGAAGGGTTGACCTTGGCTGGTGATGTATAGATCAAGATGCCCATCTCGGCCCCCAGTTTCCACCCCTCTGGCAGCCTTCAGCGTTCAAAAGCGGTGCTCAATTACGTGTCGCCCTATCAAGGGCGCCAGATCCGGTGAAGGCACAGCACGTGCGCTCGGGGAGGGAGGCATGCAGGCATGCAACGCCAGCACTTCAGCATCTGCAAGCGACGGACCTGTGGCAGCTTAAAGCGCGGAGCCGCTGCTGGAGAGCAGATGCCCAGATTTGTCGCTTTAAAGCCGCCAGCCGCCAGCTGAAACCCCAGGGAGCTGACAGCTATTTCATAGAATTTTGGGGTCTCGAGGTCCCGCTGCCTTAAATCTGCAAACCCGCAGCCCAGCTGACATCGGCACCAGTCGGCAGCCATCGCCGTAGCCATATGGCACCGTGAGCACCTCAGTGGCCAACAGTGGTCGGCATCACTCCAATGGCCGACACAAAAGAGCTGCTGGCACGGCTGCAAACGCTGGTGTCCGAGGAGCTGAAGGTAAAGAGCAAGATACTGCTTGATCTTCGCTGACGGTCCACCCCTGGAAGACTGCAATGCAAGTTTCGATGCCTGCTTTGCTTTGCTCCGCTCTCAAAATGCCCGCGTACTCGTTGCAACACAAGAGAATCGCCTTCAAGCACCATGCAAGCTACTGGTAGCCGCCTGAGTGCCCACAGCGCCTGCGATGCAGTCGGTCTCGTACAAATGGCTGGCGCGGGAGTTCGACCTGCCGGCCAACCGCGCCAAGCAGATCCTCTTCTCCTTCGCGGATGCGCATCGCAAGCAGGTGCACGCCACGTACCTGCTGGCTGGCTGGACCAAGGACGGCGCTCAGCAGCACGTCTTCAAGCTGGTGGACGCCAGCCACCTGCAGGCACGCTGCGCGGCCCAAACCGGCTGGCTCACTATGAAACCTGCACCATCACGCTCACAGCCGGCCGGCATGCGCGCAGGAGGCAAAGGCGCAGCTGGGCACGGTGACCAGCCTGCATGTGCACAGCGTGCAGCCCTCGCAGCCAAAGGCGCGCAGCCCCTTCTGCAGTGTCACTCTCTGAGGACGCAGCATCGGCTCGCCGTGCTTCCTTAATGGCCGACTGTTGCCACATGGCAGGACCCCGCGGACCTGTGGAACGCCGACAGCGAGCAGACCGCCGCACTGTTCGAGCGCATGGTGGAGCAGCTGGAGACCAACAGCCTGGCGTCCAACACGCTCAGCGCGGTCGCCTGCCCGGAGGCGGTGCGGGACCCAGAGGCGGCGCGGCGGCGGCGGCCGGCCCCGCCGCCTGAGCCCGCGCCGCCGGCCCAGCCGCCCAAGGGGACCGCTGCCGCCAAGATCGACGCCATCATGAAGGGTGCGGAGCGTCCATGGCTGTGGCTCTTCAGACTGTCCCTGCTGCGCTGCTGCAGTGTCTGACTGACTGCGAGTGCCTGGTCTAGCGCCTGCAGCCGTCCTGACGCCGCCCCTGCTGTCCCTGCGCGCAGGCCCTGCGGCCAAGAGCGGCAGCGCCCCCGCAAGCAAGCCGCCCACCTCTGCGCCGACAGGCTAGTCCCGTCCCTCTTGACCAGAGCATCTGCACTGCTCTTGACCTGCCTGCAGCTGCCCACCGCAGCGCCTGAGGCAGCCTGCGGGTGCAGCCGCCGGCAAGGGCAAGGCGGCGCCCAAGGCCAAGGCGGCCAGCCTGTTTGCCAAGGCGCCCGCCAAGGCGCAGCCCAAGCAGGCCAGCGCGGCCGCCAGCAAGAGTGCGCCGACGGCTGCCGCCTCCGTCGCCAACACGACCGGCGACAGCCAGGTGCCTTTGACCGGCCGAGAGCGAATGCACTCTGCTGCCCTTCCCAGGCTGCGATGTCCACCCAGGCACACTGCCGCGATCCTGCTCGAGAAAGAGGCAGGGCGCTTGCAACAGCTGCAGTGGCACCCTGGCCCGGAATGCGCAGGCTGGGGCGGCTGCAGCCAGAGCCCCACTCCACAGTCGCTGCCTGTGAGCCGCCCCGGGTGCGTGCAGCCGGCGGCGGACAGCGAGGACGACGAGGAGGCGGCCTTCGTGCCCGGCAAGCGCAAGGCCGGCCGCCGCGCGGTGCTGGCCGACGACAGCGACAGCGAGCCCGAGCCCGCCCCGGAGTCCGCCCCGGAGCCTGCGGCCGAGCCTGAGAGCGCAGCTGGGGCCGCGGCCGGGAAGCCTGCAGCTGCCAGGAAGCAGGCAGGCGGCAGGGGCGCAAAGCGCGCCAAGGCAGCAGCCGCGCCCGAGGAGGCGCCGGCAGGGGAGGGCGAGGCGGCGGCCGGTGGCAAGGGCAAGGCCGCCGCCGGAGCCAAGAAGGGCGGCAAGCGGCAGGGCAGCCAGCCGGCGCCGCTGGGGCGGGCCACGGCCGGCGAGGTCGCGGGTGCGCCGCCCTGCCTGCGGCAGCAGCCAGACTATCCAGGTGCATGCGGCCGGTCGTCGCTCTGCCGTTGGCTTTGCTGGCTGCCAGGCCGAGCCGCGCCTGCTGACCCCCTGGGAGCGCACGTCTGCCGGCTCTGGTGCCAGCCGGTCCGCTCGCGCGCAGGCGTCAAGCGGCGCAAGGTGAGCCGCACGACCATCAACGAAAAGGGGGAGGAGGTGACGGAGACGGTGTGGGAGGACGAGGGCGACGGCAGCCCCGCAGACCCGCCCGCAGGCGCGCCCTCGGCCCTTGCCTCCAGCACGCGGCCTGCTCTGCGCAAGCTGGCGGCTGGGCATCAGCTTGAATCTTGCTGCTGATGCAAACCTGCCTGCGCTGCTCGCGGCGAGCATGTCTGATGCAAATCAAAGGGACATGAGCGGCCCCTGCTGACTTGCTGGCATGGTGCAGACGCTGGAGAGGCTGCTCCTGCCAAGGCGCCGCCCGCGCAGCCGTCGCGGAAGCCCGAGCCGGCGCCCAAGTCGGCGCCAGCCAAGCCGAGCCCGAAAAAGGCAGGCGGCAAGGGCAAGGGAAAGGGCAAGGGCAGCGACGTGGGGCAGCGCAGCCTCACCTCTTTCTTCAACAAAAAATGACGCTGCTTTCTGCCACTCGTGCCAGAACTGCTGGGAACGTTCGTTGGAACCCGCCGGTCGTGTTGAAGCTGCTGCTTGGCTTTGACTTTCACCTCACCCCTGCCGGAGAGTCTGACATCATGCAGAGGTGGAGGAAAAACATTTGCAACATTCTCAGCGGACAAAACAAGCTTAAGCTTTCCTCTCTGCACCCAAAAGACAGGATGAGGGGGCTCTCGAGGGCGGCGTTGCTGCTGCGCAGCGCGGCGAACGCATATGCTCCGGTCACCGAGGCATTGGTTGCCGAGCGTCCGTTGTCGCGCTTGTACTCGCGGTTGCCAGCCGAGTATGAGAAGTACTACGACGCAGCCCAGCCCATCAGGCACGTTTCATCCGCTGCAGCCATCAGAGCGCGAAAAAAGTAGAGCAGAAGCGCCGGATGTGTGGTTGCTGCGCCCTCATCGCGCGATCTGGGGCCGTGCCGAGGTGATCTGGGAGTCTTGGCGGCCCAACGAATATCATGTGATTGCAGGAGAGCCGGGGCGGCCGCTTCTGGGGCAGTGGAGGGCGCCAGCTCGCCAGCGCTGCCTGCCTCCAGCGCGGAGGGCGCGGCTGGCCTGGAGCAGCAGAGGGAGAGCGCTGCTGCAGGTGGGCACTTCAGCGAGCTCCTGCCTCTCGGCCTGAAAGATTCCTTGTACATGCCGTCTCGGCTGTAACTCATTTCTGCGCCTGCAGTGAGCCGCTGGATGTTCCCCTGGGAGAAGCGGCAGATGAGCGGCGAGCAGGGGCCGCTTCGCACCTGGGAGCGTTTCTACTGGTTTGCCTTTGTGGGCGGCCTGGCGCTGCTGCTTTTCAATCGCCTGCCTGGCCAGGCCAAGGAGCCGGTCGACCCAGAGGTGCCACTCCATCCTGCTGACAAACGCCAGGCATTACTTGCCTGGCTCGGAGGGCTGGGTCCAGCTGCTTGTCGCTGCGTTCTGATGAACACACCATCCAGGCGGCAATGTTTGCCAGCCGGCAAGCTTGCGTGTTTCTTGCAGGTGGAGCGGGAAAAGGAGCAGCGCAAGCTCAAGGCCGCGCGGCTGCTGCTGGCCGGGCAGGGGGGCGGCGAGGACGAGGAGGACGAGTTTGAGGGGCTGAGCCCTCAGGCGCGCTCCCTGTCTGATTCAGTTTGACATGCGGGAGGAGAGCGTCTTGAAATCTGGCACGCATGTGATGAGCGCTCTGGCGGCTGGGCGCAGGAGATACAGGCGTACGTGGACAAGGCGCTGGGCGCCAACGCAGCTGCCGATCCCTTTGATGTGCGCGTTCTGCCCACCGAAATGGTGGTGGCATGCCATGCATCCTTGTCTCGCGGTGCTCAGCCAGGTCTCGTGCAAGCGCGCAGGGGATGAGCCCCGAGGAGATCAACGCGATGCTGGAAGCCAAGCCCAACTGAGCAGTGGTCGGCGGAACCATGGCATTGCCAGCTGGCTGCGACCGGCTGGCCAAGCAGGTTGCTGGAGCATGCTTTGTGCCTTGCGTTTGCCGGCTGTGTTTGCACGCCTTCTCAGCGCAGCTGTTCTGGTCTCGATTTTGGCGTGCTTGAGTGCTTCATTAGCCGGCTGTCGGCATTCTGACAAACCCGGGCATCTGCCCGGCTCACATGGGGCGGCCATGCGCCCCGCCAGACCAGTCCGGCCCACTGCAGCAGACAGCGCGGACAATCATGGCCGCAAACCGCAGCATCTGACTCTGCGTCTCATGTTCTAGCTCAGCAGTGAACAGTTGTGCCTATGCTCAAAACCTAGCAGCCTACTCTGCAATACCAGCACCTGCCCGGTTATTTCTGCTTCTCGTACTCGACCGTCTTCTCGGGCCGGTCCTTGGCGTGCAGGTGTGGCTTGTGCAGGTGGAAGTGTGGCAGGTGGAAGCCGTGGTGGCTGCCGTCCTTGGAGGTGCGCCTGTCCTTGGAGGCGGAGCCGGCGCCCGAGTCGGCCTTCTCCTGCTCCTCCTTCTCCTGCTGCTGCCTGCGCTTGCAACGGCAGCCTGTCAAGCCGCAGCTCGTCGGGCGTACGAGATCAACACTCGAAGGCCAGGCATGCTTCATAGATTGAGCTGCGCAGGCTGGGCATTGCAATGCGCTCTCTTCCTGCGCCCGGCTGCATGTCAGCAACTGGGCGGCGCAGCTGGGAGGCGCACTTGAGGCGGAACTGCTCCTCCTCGGCCAGGTCGCCGGCCGGCAGCAGGTCGGGGCAGTCGAGCAGCGTGACCGGCCGCCACTCGAGCGTGAGGTGCACGTCGCCCTTCTGCGTCTCCTGCAGCGCCCACGCGTCCTTGATGCGCTCGTTGCGCACGATGTCGCGCACTTTCAGGCGCAGCGAGCCGATGCACTCGTCACGCTCCACCGACTTGCCTGCAGGCGGCCGGGCGGGTGCCGTCAGTCACGTGGTGCGGCAGGAATGGCCGTGCTCCTGCAAACGTGGCCTGCGGCAGAGCTTCGCTGCTGCCAGCCGCAGCTAAGCCAGAAGAAGCAGCGACTCACCGCGCAGCTTACCCGCGATCATCTTGACCGGGTTGTGCAGCAGGTTCTGCACCGTCGTCTTCTTGTCGAAGACGCGCAGCACGAGCTGCGAGGTACCGGAGATCATGGCAAAGTCAAACTTTTGGTTGTAGTGCGGGTTGGGTTCGTTGTGCATGGACGTCGACGTCTGCCTCTCGGGCGCCGCGCGCTGCGGGTCGTTCACCTCCAGGGTCACGTACGGGTCGACCTCGCCGTCCGAACTCTGCGGGCCGCACGGGTTTCCGGCCGCATCAGTTTCCGCCGCTGTGAGCGATCACAGCGCGTTCGCGCACGGCCGCGAGAAGCACGGGCTCGCACCGCAAGGTTCGTGCAGCCGCGCAGGGTGACGGTCAGGATGCCCTTGTCGTCGTCCGTGATGCGCGAGAAGCCGTTGCCGGGCAGCCGCTGGTGCTGCTTGCCGACCGACTCGTCCTCGGGCAGCGGCACGTCGGGCGTGACAGTGTTGTTGAACGGCACGTACAGCGCCTCGATGCGCAGCTTGCCGACGCGGCCCTGCGTGCCACAGGGAGGCCGGTTGGCGCGCGACGCGCGGGTCTGGCGGCTCGCGGGCCGGTCAGCTGCGGCGTGGCGGCGGCGCGCCTTCTTCTTCGCGTGCTCCGAGCCGTCGTCCAGCACGGCGGTCGCCTCCGGCGCGTCCGGGATCTTGTAAACCTTGCGTCCGTTCTCGTCCGTTGCCTCGGTTGGCAGGCGGCGCGGGTGCGCGCTGCTCTTCTTGACCAGCCGCTTGATCTTCTTCAGCGCGGGCATCGACAGGAAGTCGAGCTCCACCGTCACGCGCTTGCGCGGCTCCACGATGAACTGCGCGTCCGCCAGGTCGCACTCCGCCACGCCCAGCACCTGCGCGCGCGCGCGCGGCCGCGCGTCAGCGAGCCGGAAGGTTCCGCCGCGCGCGCGCGCCGGAAAGCGGCGGCTGCGAGCGCGCGCGCGCACCGGGTCGTTGAAGCCCATGTCGTCGTCGTGCAGCCGGAAGGTGAGCGTCTGGCTGTCCAGGTCGTCCACGATGAGGTTGAACACCTCATTGAAGCGCGGGTTCTTGTCATTCCAGACCGTCTTGGTCCGCTGGCACCGCCCCTCGCGCACGCCCAGCTCCACATACGGGTCGACCTTGCTCAGCAGGTCGCCGCCGGCGGAGATGCCGTCCACGCCCACCATCTGCAGGGCGGCAGCAGCTGGCCCCATGTGGACAACCTGTGGCGCACCCCCATGCAATCCGGCAGGGGAGCGGAAGGGGAAAAGGGAGAGAGACGCGCCTTGATCTGCAGCAGGCCGATCGGAGGCGGTGGCACGCCGCCGCCCTCCATGATGTCGAACGTCATCTTGTTGGGGTACTGCACCATGTCGCCCACCACCTGCGGAGCAGCCAAAGGGGGCGGCTGGGGGCGGTGCGAGCACCCTGCTGCCAGGCCTGACCACTTCCGGTGCAGACGCCAGCCTCACACCCACCGCTGCGGCTGGCGGCAAGCAGTCGTCAGTCATGCATGCGCAGGCGCAGGCAGGGGGACGCACGCCCTTGATGACCCACAGCGCCAGCTCGCGCACGCCCGGCAGCAGCATGAGGTCGAACGTCGAGAAGAGGTGCATCGCAAAGTCGAGGTACGGCTCTTCGGTCAGCGAGATGGTCACCGCGCCCATGCAGGGCAGCGTGTCGACGAGCGGCCGCAGCGTGCTGCGCGCCGTCGCCTTCATCTGCGCCGGGCGAGGCAGAACGCGTCAGTCAGCCGCGGCGGCAGCGAGCCCGGCAGGACGCAGGCGGGCTACCATCTGGAGGTCTCAGCAGAGTGCGCCAGGCAGCAGGACTCGCCCCTGGCTGAGGCGCCTCAGAACGTCCAGCCTGGCTGCAGCCGCAGGGGACAAGGGGGGGGGTGCCTGGAAGTTGCAGAGCTCCAGGGGGATGTAGAAGGACCAGCGGCCGAGCTGCAGGCGGGCGGACACGCGCACGGACGCGTTGCTGCCCCAGGCTAGCGGCGTCTCCATGATCACCTGCCGGGCGCCGGCGGGCGACGTCACACAGCAGTGTGCGGCAGCGGCCCGGTGCCATGGCCTGCCGCGAGTGTGCGAAACGCAGCCAGCTCGTCCCAGGCAGGTGTGCCTCCCCTGCTGCCAGCCGTCACAGCCAAGCTCGCATCCACAGGGCCCCACCTCGTCGTCCACGCTGTTGTAGACCTTCACCCCCGCCACCCGCAGCGGCTTGGTGCCAAAGTCGATGAGTTCGATGTCGATCGCCTCTATGAAGCCGTACTGCGGGGCGCAACGTGCTGCTGATCAGTGCGGCACGTGGGCAACAGCTGCAGAAAGGGCCAGGCAAGCATGACTGCTGCCAAGTCTTGTCGCAGTGCCGAGCCGTGCACGGGGCGGGCCGCCACAGCTGCTCCTCTCTCTGCGTCTGCAGGGCTCGAGGAAGGGAAGGGAGGGTGCCTGCTGCACGACCGCGTCGATCTGCGGCTTGACGCTCTCCAGCACCATGCGCCCGATTGCCTGGTTGTAGTACGGCCACAGCGTGCGCAGGATGTGGTTCGCCCACGTGACCTGTTTGGAAGCTCAGGGGGCCGCTGTCACTCCACCACCCAGCAGAGTTGAGGGCAGCAGCGACACACGTGGAGGAGGCTGGGCCGGACAGCCATACCCGGTGAAAGTCGGGCACGGTTGCCCAGTTGGGCAGGTAGGGCAGGAAGGCGCGGAAGCGACGCGGCACCGGCTTGCCATCCGCCTGTGGCACGGGTATGGAGTCGTCGTAGTCCGACTTGATGTCGAAGCGACTGACGTCCAGCCGCTCAAAGTACTTGACGAAGAGCAAGCTGCCGCCCTGCGTGCAGCTCGAGAAGGTGTCAGGCCGGCCAGAAACACATGCTGAGAAGGTCAGGCAGCTGTTGGAGGGAAACTGAGGCTAGTGTTGGCTGGCAAGGCGTCAGAGAGCGACTGGTTGCCAAGAGGATGGACACGGGGACGCTGGGTGCATAAGACTGCCGAAGCGGAGCGAGCCGCACGGGAAGGCATGCGACCCGCGGCGGTGCAGCCTCCGCAGCGGCTTGGGGGTCTCCAACGCTGCCGATGGGCTGTTGAGGTTTTTGTGAGGGCTTCGCACCCAGACGCCAGCGACCAGGCCCAGCGCGAGGCCGATGAAGACCCCGACTATGCCGAAGAACGCCATGCCGCGGCTCAGGCTCCGCTGCGCAAGCCGCCCATACACGCCCTAGGTACTCTTGGCCCTGTGGAGTGGCCGTACGTTGTACGATCGATCTGGAGCAGAAGATCGGGCTCAGAAGCGGCGAAGTTGTGGGGGAGGTGGCGCTTGCGCCCTAATCGTTGTGAACGTCGTCACTCGTCGAGTAGCCGACGTGCGGTGGGGTAGCAGGAGTGAGTCGTATGAGTGTCCAGGCCAGCAGCAGACCCCATTATCACGCTAGAGGAGCTCCCGAACAAACACCGCTTGCATCACATCTTTGCAATCTCTGGCCGTAGCGCCTGCAGCGGCAGCGGCACGACAACGAGATCAAGAGGCCCAGTTGACAGATTTCCAAAGAGACATCTATCCCTGACAGACCCGCAGAAGCTGTTTCGAGAGCGGCATGGGCGACGCAGGGGGGGAGGCCGCCCCGTCGGAGCAGCTGCACGTCTACTACTGCAGATTTAGCGGCAGGCACGCTTTTCCCCCTCCACGCGGTCAGCCCAGCCAGCCACTGAGCCGCCGGGCTGCTCGACACCAAGGCTTGGCCCCGACCTTGCAGGCACGCGCTCAGCACAGAGTGTGACCTGAGCAAGGCACCTCGGCGGCGCACGGACGGCGCGACGGTGCTGGACACCGAGTTCTACGCTGTGAAGCTGTACACAAAGGAGGGGCCGGAGCGCCTCATCCGCCGGGCAGACGGCAGCGTCGAGCGCCAGCTGCGGGTCATGCTGGGCAAGCTGCCCATCGGCTACAGGCCAGCCCTCTGCGCCTGCTGCCCCCCCTGCCAGTCCCTGCTGCCCACACAACGGGGGCAGGCCAGCAAGCCCATTCAACCCCCGCAGGTCTGAGCCGGGAGGTCGCTTCCTGTACATCTACAAGGACGCGCTCTCTGAGCACTCGGGCGCAGCGACGCTCGGGAAAGCCAAGCGGCCGGTGCCGCCCTGCATCGCCAGCATCGCGCCCGACACGGTGCAGGTGCTGATGGAGGCGCCCCCCCCCCCCCCCCCCCAGGGCCGCAACAGTCATGGACCGGGAACAAGGGGCGAGCACAAGCTGCCTGGAAACCCTCGAACCCTAGAACCATTGCCTGCGGGCGCCTGCTCTGCGACTGCCTCTGCATCATTCCAGCCCGACGGACTCACCGGTTCGGCCGTCACCGGTTTTGCCGCCTGTCTGACGCGTTTTGCCGGGGGGTTTCCCGCGTCGCAGCGCGACGGGCGTGAGCGAGGTGCAGGAAAGAACATGGCCTGTTGTGGCCTGGCTGCCCATTTGGCGGTCAGGTATTGCCGGCAGTCTGACGCATTTTGCCGGGTTTTCCCGCGCTGCAGCGCATTGGGCCTGAGCAAGGGTGCAGAACAGAAATGGCCTACAGGGCCTATTGTGCCTGGCTGCCCTGCCTGTTCGGCAATCACCGGTTTTGCCGGCTGTCTGACGCGTTTTGCCGGGGTTTTCCCGCGCTGCAGCGCGACGGGCGTGAGCGAGGTGCAG
>BHFV01000694.1:0-17345 GCA_003568905.1 Trebouxiophyceae sp. KSI-1
TTTAGGGGTTAGGGTTAGGGTAGGGAACCCTAAACCCTAAACCCTACAGCCTGGCTGCGCCGCGGCCGCTCTGTGGCTGCGCCGCGGACCGCAAGCTGCTTCGCCTCCCTTTTTGCCGTGCGTGTGTCGAGCTGAGAAGCTGCCCTGGCAGCCCCACGGCCGCTGCGGGCGTGACTGGCAGGAGCGCAGGCGCCAATGGCGAAGCTGAGCGTGCTGCCACGGAAGCACCAGGGCGAGGGAGCCGGCAGCGCTGATGGGGGCGCAGGGACGCGCCCTGAAGTCCTCTGCGTCGCTGCGCGGCACGGCTGCCGCCGCCGCGGCTGCTGCAGCCGGCGCAGCCTTCCTGCTGGTGTGCAGCAGCTTGCGCAGCTCGATGCTGCCCTCGGGCGCCAGCTGCTGCGGCTGCCTGCAAGGCAGGCCACTGGCACCGCTCTTGCCACTTTCCGCCCCGCTTCCCTGCCTTCCAATTGACTGGAACTTCAGATGATTGCAGCGATAACAAAAGTACAACACCAACGCCTGCCTTTCTTCGCGTAGTGTTGGCAGAGAGGCAAGCTGTGCGACCCACTTGCCCTCGATGGAAGATTCGTGGCACCCCCTGAGCCTGGTTGCTCAGGCGCCCGCTCAATCATCCCGCTTGCTTCTGTCTGGGCGACGAGAGGGAGACAGCAGCAGGCGGAGGCGAAGGCACCTGCCGGCGCGGTCAGCGGCAGCAAGGTCAGCACCCGCACCCAACAGCAGCCGCGCGGTGGCCAGGCTGTCCGCGGCAGCGGCACAGTGCAGCGCCGTGAAGCCCTCCTCGTTGCCAGCGTCTGCGCGCGCAAGCCCCGTCTGCCGTCAGTAGGCAGTAATGGTTTCCATGCCTGCACTGCGCATGCCACATGCGCCTGCAGAGACTGGCACCGGACAAAGGCAGCAGGGAGCTCATGCTACCCGCTTGGTAGCTGCCCTGCTCCCTCCTTCTAGGCTGCGACGACCCCATGCCCATGGCAATGTACGCCTCGGCTGCAAGCATCAGAAGCGCCACCGCAGCCCGCACCTTCTGCTTTCTCCCCCCAGCCAAGCAGCAGCTTGACACTGCCGGCCTGTCCGCGGCCGGCCGCCAGCTGCAGCAGGGACCAGCCCCTCGGGCGCGCCTTCCAATCGGCGCCCGCCTGCGGGCGAGTGCTTCCGCCGCTCAGGGATCTGTCACTCATGCCGTATGCAGGCGGCCGAGCCGGGTCTCAGTCGCGCCATCTGCAGCCCGCTGGTGCTGCATGGCAGCCAGTTGCAGTGCGAGCAACATGCATGCTTGGAGCCTGCCGCAGGTGAAGTGGTGGCGGAGGCGTGCCGTAGTGAGTGCCTTTGCCACGTCAGTGTGGCCGGCCAGCAGCGCCTCGCCCAGCGCCGTCAGCCCCCGCTTGTTCACATCCTTCAGGGACGCCTTGCCGCCGGAGTCCAGGAGCAGCCGCACCACGTCGGTCTGCCCCTTCCTGTGGAGTGTAGCCGCGGGAGGCGGCCTCAGGCTGGGGGGCGGCAGTGCCTGGAGCCTGGAGCGGCCCTGCTGCCGGACAGGCATCCAGGGGAGCACTGCGCACAGGCCTCTCGCAATCGCTGGGCCTTCTGTGCAAGAACGTGCATCGGGTGCCGCGAGCGTACGCGGACAAGTCGGCACCCATGCGGCTCGCAGTGGTGTGCAGTGGGAGGCGCCTTGTTAGTGTGTTCTGGGCCGGCACTGGAGTCGAGGAGAAGGAGTGGCGGACCTGGCGGCGATGTGCAGGGGCGTGTCATCGCGAGCGTCCGAGCCCTCCACCCACGCGCCCTTCTCCAGCAGATACGCGACCACAGCAGTCTTGCCGGCTCGCACCGCCCAGTGCAGCGGCAGGTTGCCGTCTGCAGGCCAAAAGGCTCGTCGAGCCGTCCCTGTGGTGTGTCCTGAGAACATACCTGCGGGCAGTGTCGAGTCCAGAGGGGCGGACGGCACCTGGGTCCTCGGAGTCGAGCTCGATGCCACGGCTCCACAAGAAGCGGACCACCTCCAGCCGCCCGTTGCCGCACGCGTAGTGCAGCGCGCTCACGCGACGCTTGTCGGTGGACAGCGGGTCGGCGCCCTGCTCCAGCAGCGCCTTGACCTGCAAGGTGCGACGGCAGGCTATTCAGGGTGATGCTGCGGGTTGCAGTGGGAGGTGCCGTTGCCGGTGGCTGGCCACGCACATCGTCAATGTAGCCGCGCGTACAGGCCAGCACAAAAAGCGCGTTCGTCTTCTTCTGTGCCTTAGCCTGCGAGGGGGCCCGGAGCAGTGAGGCTGATTGCGTTGGGGTGATGGTAGCGCTGCAGCTCGAACTAGGCTCATAGAGCAGACCTTGGACACTTCGTCGTCCATACTTGACGTTGCTAATGGACCCTATCCGAGCAGGCAGCTGGCTCAGGAGAGTGTGATGCGCATGCGTCTACGGCGCGCGAGCAGTTATGCCGGACGCGATGCAAGCAGTTACAGATGGACGTGTTTGCGGTATTGATGGGGAGCAGTAAAGCAGGCATTTGCTTTACCTGATTTTCCGCTGTAGCGAGAGCTATGCACATTCTGCTGCCAGCAATTTCACGGTCAGAGCCGGCCTTCCTGCCACATCTGCAATCCCAAGCTGATCGACAAGTGTGCAAGCTACACTTGCTGCCAGCCTAAAGGGGCACAGGCGTTTCAAGCTTGGGAGGCATGCTGCATGCACAGCCCGGCTGTCGCGGCGGCGTTGCGGTGACCAGCCTGCCCGTGGCATTCAGGACGCTTCGGGCTGAAAGGATGTTGCTGAGCCGGCCGCCCTGCACGCGTACGCCTTTGCTTTGCAATCTTGCCCAGCAGAACATCCACTACCCATCCACTGCCCGTTTATATTTTTCAGAGCTTTCTCTGAGCCTGCACTTGTTGCAGATGCCCGGCGCGTGCACGTCGGCTCCTCCTCTGCAGCAGGCGACTTCTCGCCTCGGCAGCCGGATGGAGAGGCAGCAGCTGCGGCCGAGCGGGCAGAGCTGGGCGGCGCCGGCCTGCCCGAGCCGGCTGGCATGGAGCAGGGGCAAGGGGAGGCGCCCAAGGGGGGGATAGGCGCACGAATCAAGCGCTTCTTCCTTGGAGAGAAGCTCGACCGGAAGCGCCTGGCCGCACTAGGTGTGCCCACCAAGCGTACAACTGGCCTCCCAGCAGGAAGCCAACAGCCGATGCAGCAGCCTCTCAGCAGTGGGCAGCTTCCTGCAGGCTTGGGCGCCGTCGCCTCGTATGGATTTGTCAGCAACGCGACCTACGGCACAGGTCTGCCCTCATACCTGCTTGGCTGATCAGAATCTGATCAGCAACGGACGAGCAGCACTCACTGGGTGGGCGTGCCTGGCAGGCATGGCGGTTTCCTGGATCGCGTTTGTCAAGCGCACCGGCAAGAGTCCGCTGATGCCCGGAGAGTGGAAGGCTTTCTTGGCGTTCTACGCAGGTTTGAAACTTTCCTCTTGCCGGCCCCAAGAGCATCTGGCTCGAGGCTTCTGAGCCAAAGCGTGCTGCCGCCTGCAGCCTTCTTCACGATACAGAATTTCCTGCGCCCCTTCCGCTTCACGATCGCCTTGGCTCTGGCGCCCGCTTTCGACAGGATCCTGCTGACGATCCAGCGGCGCACCGGCCTGAGCCGGCGCAACGCTTTTGGCCTGTACCTCTTCCTGTTTGGCACGCTGACCAGCGTGCTCGTGTTTGGCTCCATCTTCCTGTTTGCCGGCCCCCAGGCCTACGCCCGCAGCTGAGTCTGCCAGCCGGTGGAGATTGGGGAAGGCAGACATATTGCTGGTGCCAGCCCGGCTGTTGTGACCCATTTCGCTGAACGCTGTGAGCCTTGCGCGAGAAAGCTTGTTACAGAGCCTAACAACAGCTATTCGTGAGCTAGCTTGCGGCAAAAGGTAAACTGGCCTTTGGCAGTGGGGGTATACAGCGGCAGCAGCGCATGGCTGGGAGGGCCAGTGCAGGAGCAGTACTCTGGTAGATCGATCGCAGTGTGGGGTCCAGCCCCCCCCAGTGGGAGGCAGAAACGCCTCGAGCAGCTGCGGCTCGCGAGCTAGACAGTCACGTGGGGATCGCCAATGGGCGATCGCCTTTTTACTCCTTGCAAGCTCGCTCAATCCTGGCCAGCCCCAAATTTCCAGGCGTCCAGCAACGCGCCGACGCGGAAGCCGCCCAGGCGGCGCAGCGGGCCGCCGGCCGCGTGCAGCACCGTGTACGCCGCCAGCGCGACGTAGTGCAGCAGCCAGCCCAACAGCACGCGCGGGCCGACCTGCGCAAAGAGCGCGCGCGCTCTCAGGCCTGCATGCGCTGCGCCGCGGCTCGCCTGCCGTTGCGGGCGCCACCACCACCCCGTCCCGCGACCGCGGCGCTTCCCGCCCGACCGATCGCACCCCTGTTCGACGGCTCACAGGCCGAAAACGAGACGACCCAGCAGGTTGTGTCATCGCCGGTTGTTGTACCGGGAAAAATGCTTCGACAGAGAGAGTGAACGTGTCCGAGCGGTTAAGGAGTACGGTCGAGGTCCGTATGCATTCGTGCGCGCAGGTTCGAATCCTGCCGTTCACATGTTTTTGCGTTTTGAGCAAAACCCTAACTTAACCCGCCGCTGCCGCCGCCGAAGAGAAAAAGGAACAGTACCTGGCGCACGACGCGCAGGACGACGACCGGGTCGGCGACGGCCATCGCGCCCATCGCGAGCGTGAGCGGCCACCATCGGATCTTGTCCTGGACAAACGGCCGCAGCACGCGCTCGCCCAGGCGGCGCATCTGGCCGAAGTTGCAGCCGAGCAGGCGGTTGACGTGGTCCGGCGGCAAGAAGCCGACCTCCCGCCGGCTGCGCCCGCGCACGGCCCGCATCTGCCCAACCTTGACGCCCATCGCGCGCTGGAACAGCCAGGCCGCAGACAGCGACGGCTGGTACGGCTGCAGAGCGCGCGCTGGCCCTTCAGCGCCTCGGCTGAGTGTGCCTCAGCTGTCTGGCAGTTGCAAGCAACAGGGAGACAAGGACGAGACCTGCAGCAGCCGCAGCTGGCGCGCCGACAGCGCGTCCGCCCGCAGCGCGGCGTCCAGCCCCGTGGTCACGCGCCCCAGGTGGCGCACCATGCTGCCAAAGCCGCCAAAGGAGAGCGGCGAGGCGCTCGCGCTGGCGTCCCCCACCTGTCGCGGCCGGGAACAAGGTCGACGTTTGATTTTGGCAGGAAGAGGCCGAGTTTGAAATTCGGCGGGAAGTCTGTCGTGGCAGGCAGTTTTTGACAGTGAAATCAGCGGCAAGGTTGGGCTTTCAGACTGGCCCTTCGCTTTCAGGGTGGGCCAGGCAGGCGGGCAGGCTTGCCTGGATGACGCGGTCAAAGCTGGGCTGCAGCGGGCCGTCCTTGTACGAGGGCAGGCCGGCAAACAGGATGCGCTTGAAGCGCAGCTGGCTGAGCGGGGCGCCGGTGTACTCGGGCAGCAGCCGGAAGAACTTTTCCAGCATCGCCTGCAACCGCGCGCTGATCGGCCTCAGAATCCCACCGTCACGTCAGAAGCAATGCTCTCGGCACACTGCCGACCTCTGGTCAGGCGAAATGCAGGAAAAGGGGACGGCTCAGCGCAGCGGCAGACCCCGCAAGCAGCGCCTGCGCATGGCTGCGCCAAGTTCGACCCTGCGTCTCTCCCTGGCGGCAGCGAGGCTGCGCGCACAGTGCCAGCCCATCACAAGGCGACAAGCAGGCTTTGTGGCGACACAGTGGCTGCAGCTTGACAGACGGACGGGCAGACATGTGTGACGTGCCCCACACTGCGCAGCCGGCGGGAGTGGGGTGGAGCGCCTTCAGAGAAGGCCGCCGGCGGTCGGCGTCGCAGTAGGCAAACATGTAAAAGGTGCGCGATGCGCCGCCCTCGGCCGGGAACGCCTCCCAGAAGATCTGCATGTCGTCCTCCGCGTCCGAAATGGAGCGCAAAAAGTCGCCAGTCCTGCGGCCGGCCCGCGTTGGATCTCAAGGCGGCTTTGGGAGCTGCAACTCATGCAGGCATCTGCATGCTCGTCAGGCAGCGAGGAGGCGGTGGCTGCATGGCAGCACCGTAAGCCCCCTTGGCGTCTCGCTTCAGCCCTCCCGCCTGGCCATCCCATGCAGCGCCCTTTTCTTTCACTTTGAGCAGAATTCGGAGATCCGGATTGTAACCGTTTTTGTGTCTCTCATCCGTGATTCTGGTCCGACATTGTGTCTGCCAGCCGACCGGGCAAACAGCATGGGCATGGCCTGCCGTCCAGCAGCAGCTCTGGCTCCTTTTCGCCACACGCACCCCCAGGCGCGATCGAGGAGTCCCGCCAAAGCACGGCCCACCGTCAGCGCAGTTGGAGGCGCACCGGTTCTGTGCGGCAGGGATGCCGGTCGCGCAGCCGCCCGCAACCAGGCACATGCCGTCCGGCTTGCGGCCGCCGCGCACCTGCCGCACTATCGGCCCCCAGTGACCCATGCAGTCGACCAGCAGCCGCGCCCGCACCTCCCCCGCGCCGCGCTCCTCGCTCGCGACCCTACAAGATCGGGTACCAGGGTGTAGGGGCGTCTAAAACTGGCGGCCGATTCGGCGAGCACTGCCTGCGGAGGACGCTGCTGCGGGACAACAACAGGAGGTGGCACTGCCCTGAAAGGGAGCCGCATTGACAGCACCTAGCATGTCATGGCATGCCCACTCTGCCATCAAAGCCGCCAAAGCTTCGCCACAGCTGCCGGCTCATGCAGCCATGCAGCCACTGCCTGCTGAGCTGCCGAGCGGGCGCCACAGTGGCTCGTGGGGTTCTGCACACGCACCCCCGTCCCCCCCTCCAGGTGTGAGGGTGAGGGGGCCCACTTGATGGCCACGCCGTCGCGGAACACCTCGGCTGCCTTGAAGGCCGTCCGCTCCATCAGCGTGCCGCCGGCCGCCAGGAAGTTCTGCTTGGCCGCCGCCAGCAGGCGCCTGCCGCAGGCGGAGACAGCATGAGGCCGCGGGTGTCTCTGGATGCTGGCACATCTTACTCAGGATGCAGGTACATCTCACTCAGGCTGAGAGGGATACAGCCGGCTGTGAGGTTTAGAGCTCGACCGACTCCCGAGATCTCGGCCAGTCTCTGGGTTCCAAACACCGCACTGGCAACAGGAGCCGTGTCAACGACGCGTGCTGTTTAGGTCTGCCCCTGCACATCAGCCAGGCCCAGCAGCAGCATGCATGTGTGGCTTGGCATGCAGTCTGCCATGGGAGCGGGCAGCCACCTGGGGCTGACGCCCGCGTCCAGCACGTCCCGCACCCAAAACTCCTCGGAGCCCTTGAAGGCGACTCGCATGTCGGGCGTCGAAGTGGCGACTGCGGCCTCCAGCTCCTCCTGGCTGACCGCGCCGTGCCGCACCAGCTCCTGCGACCGGCGGCATGGCCCCCGATCGGCGACATGGCCCCCAAACTATTCATACGGCCCGAGGGGCGGGTCCATCAGCCAGCATATCCTTGCTCCCTGCTCCTCCCACCTTTGCGATGCCGTGTCATTAGCTGGGGCAGCAGGACGGATGCCAGGCAGAGGGACGCGTGGCTTTGGCCGGGTTGTGCAAGGAGACACACTATCTGACAGCAGCTGCGGGTGCATGGGCGGCCACCTGCAGCTCGTGCCCATTGGCGTTCCATTCCTGCAGGCGGCCCTGCAGGATGTTGCGCTCCACCACGCACACACTGAAGCCGCGTTTCTGCAGATGTGGCCAGCCGTATCGTCAGGCTGGCGAGAGGGGGTTGGGGCTGAGCAGGTTGGTAGTGACTCGGCAGTGATGCTGGTAAGGTGAGGGACTCACCTGCAGCGTGGTGGCAATCAGGATGCCCAGCGAGCCGCCGCAGACGCAGACGTCAAAGTCTGCCTTCTGCGGCAGGCGGCGGTGCCGGGTCCTTACCACAGTCGGCCCCCGCCGAGCCGGCTGCTCCTTCAGCGCCTGCACCGCCCGGTCGGCGCATCAGCACCCACCACACGGTCCTGCACTGGCGTGCATGCGTGCAGAAATAGGTGCCGAAAAGCTGGGTATCAAGGCGCGCCTTCCAAAACGCCTCCGACGTCTTCAGTTGCGCCATTACATCGCCCTCCAGCCCCGGCTGGCTCAGCATGTGCGCCACAAGGTCCTGCTCCGCTCCCGGCACTTCGACGGAAGCGGCCGCGCTCCCGTTGCCGTTGCCGCCGCTGGTGCTGGCCTGCTGGCTGCTGCTCTCCGTGCTGACATCGCCGGCACGCGCAACCAGCCGCGAACGCTTGGCTGGCCGTTGCAGAGAGGCGCCCGGCGCGCCGGGACTGCACGCCAGCGGCGGTCTGCTTGCGGTGTCACGGCTGTGAAGCGCGCTGAGGCGTGCGCTCATCGCCAATCGCGCGCTGGGCGGCGCGCTGGTCAGCGGTACTCCCGCCTGAGGCCGCATGGGTGGATGTGATGTTGGATCGCCGCGCTGATCAACAAGACCGCCGTCCGGGTCGAGCTACGATCGTCCTAATGCCATTCCTATCATGCGATCAGACAATCATGGTGCCCGGCGACGAGCGAGCCCCGCCTACGAATGACGAATTGGCGAGCTGTCGGTGGCAATTCCCATCCTCAAAATCACCAACGCTCAGTAAACATAGCGAGACCGCCCGTGCCGAGCACTCCAAGCCGCACCCTCCTCGCCAGTGCCCTCCACTCGATCGGCATGGCGGGCCAGGCCTCCCGGAATTTCCCAATTCTCTCAGTGCCCCACATGTACCGCATCCGCGAGGCTGGGCGAGGCTGCAACGCTCCCAAGTTCCAACATGGACTTCCTCAGCCTGGCAGCCCCAGCACCTAATTGTGGTTTGCGTGGCAGAGGTGTGGTGGGGAGCCTTGGCGTTTCAGGGAGCCTGGCTTTGCAGCCAACAGCGTTCCGGCTGCCAGCACGGCAACCCGTGCTCCAAGCACAGGAAGGCGTGGCACAAGTGCCAACTCAAAAAGTACGAAAGTCCCATCAGCAAGGAAGTAACCAATCGCCTGCAGGAAGCTCAGAACACGGCTAACAGCTATGCTGAGTGAGGAGGATGGCCTAGCCATAGCAGCGGATCGGATCGTTGCATCCCTTTGCTGCCGACTGTGGCCTGCCAAAGCGGCCGCCCTTGACCTGCGGACACGCGGCAAACAGCGGTAAACTTATGTCAGCAAGGCTGCGCAATCTCCAAACTCGACCAAGGGCCCAGCATACAGAAGCGAGTCGGATGCGAACCAGATACTGCTGGTGGTAGTCCTCTGCAGGCGTGTAGGCCTTGATGTCTTCCACCTCGGTAACGATCGGCGCCTGCATGCCAGCCACCGCTCAGTCGCGGCAAGGCTGTTGCTCTTGGACCTCCCGGACAGCTACTGGATGTCCTCTGCCTTCACGCTGCACTGATTTGGATCAAGCAATAAGAGCCTTCTCAAAGAATATCCGCTCAAAGGTTGAGCCGGCACAGCTTCCGCCCACACCCCCCCAGCAGCGCACCCCAGCGTCAGCAGCGGTGGGGTCCTTGCCTCAAAGTTGGCCTGCGCCTTTTGCAGG
The DNA here is from genome assembly GCA_003568905.1 of Trebouxiophyceae sp. KSI-1. Classification (NCBI taxonomy): domain Eukaryota; kingdom Viridiplantae; phylum Chlorophyta; class Trebouxiophyceae; species Trebouxiophyceae sp. KSI-1. The sequence continues at coordinate 9,537 of BHFV01000694.1, forward strand.
AAGGCCTTTGCGGTCTGCAGCTGCTCGGGCGTGTGCGTGTAGATGCCCGAGCGGTACCTGGCAGGCGGTCCAGAGGCAGCCCTCAGGAGAACAGCCAGGCAGAAGAGATTGTTTCTGTTGCGGAAGGGGATCAAAGCAGTTGCATATGCAGCCGCTGGAGGCCAGCTGGCAGCCCTGGAGAATCGAGGCCCACTGATGCGGCTCAGCCACTTTGAGTTCGTATGTGCTGCCCAGCATTCAGCTCCCGAGAGCCCTAGCAAGCAGCGTCCCGGAAGCGTGAACGCTGGGGCTGCGAGCTGCTGCAGTGACAGGCGGGTGAGGCGGCGCACTGCGTGCCGGTGTCGTTGCCCTGCCCATTCAGCTGCGTGGGGTTGTGTCCCTTGATGAAAGTCTCCAGCAGTGTCTCGTAGGATACAGCCTTCTCGTCATACGTCACCTGCCACGCGCCGTCATCCGAGTCAGACTGCCACCAGCAGTGGAGCCAGCAAGGCTGTTGCAGCAATTTCTTTTTTTCGGGCATGCCCGTGCTGGAGAGGGGCAGCAAGCTCTCTTGGGGCCAAGAGAGCTTGCACGGTGCCGCCATGCCGTTTGCCAGGGCACGGCAGCGGCAATCTCCCGGGAGGGCGAGCCATGCATGGTGCGGTCAAGAGGCACGCCTGCACAACCTCGTTGTGGCCGGTCCCCCCCGAGCACACATCCTCGTAAGTTGGATTCTCCACATGGCCCTGGCTGTAGCCGACCTGCGTGGCGCATGCCGGCAGGAATCGGCACCCTGCTCGGCACAATCATAAATGATCATTATGGGCTTTGCAGAGCAGGGCCGCAGGCAGGTGGGGCAAGAGGGGTCAAATCAGGGGGGCCTGGCCTGCGTGGCGACCACGCCAGGCACGCGGGCGAAGAGCAGCTCCGGCCCCCAGAAGCAGCCGGCGCCAAAGGTGGCCTTTCGCAGGTCGGCCGCCTGCAGAGGGAGCAGGCAGGTTGTCAGGGCTCACGCTGGGGTAAGGCTGGGCTACAGGGGGCTGAGAGCGGAGTATTGCTGCTCCAACGACAGGCAATTGAAACAGGACGAGCTGTAGCTGCCGCAGACTGCCCACCCTTGAATGGAAGCCAGTGTGCCGCATCTGCTGTCTGTGGGCCACAAAATCCCCAGAAACAGTTTGCTGACTGATGGTATCTTCTGCTGTCTTCTGCAGAGGACAGGAACAGCGAATGACAGGGCAAGAAGCCGGGCCTTGGTGAGGTGCAGCAGCTCCACATCGAACACCAGCGGCTTGCCGGCCAGCGGCTGGTTGGCGTCGATCGTGATGCTGTCCTCCGTCTTGGCAGAGACGACCGCCCGCAGGCCGTTGCCGAGCTGCACTGCCGTGCCCACTGTCACGTCCTCGCCCAGCTGCACGTCTTTCAGGGGGACCGTCGCCTGCATCTCCTCCCGCCACTCGCCTGCAGCGCAATCAGGGAGAACGCCAGTCAAACGCAACGGCTCGTCGCAAAGCAGTGTTGCAGGTGCAAGTCTTGCTTGTGCTTGCATGCTTGCAACCAGGAGTTGCCAGCAGAAGGCCAGGCGCAGCTGCAGGACTGGGTGTGGTCAGCATCTGCTTGCAAACAGTCCATGCGAAGCAGGCGCCTGGTAGGCATGCCATTGATCTGGCATGGGGCGGACCGTAGCCGTCGGCCGGCTGCACGGTGTGCTTGCGGCTGCCACCGACGCTCAGGCCGGTGACGGCGGCGTCAAAGCCGCGGATGACGCTGCCGCCTCCGACCACAAACTCGAGCGGCTCGCGGCCCCTGGAGCTGTCAAATTGCGTGCCATCCTCTAGCGTCCCAGTGTAGTGCACCTGTCAGGTGGGATGCTGAGCGTTTGAGCAGCTGCCCAGACTTGTGAGGCACAGGATGGCAAGTGCGTCGGAGAGAGGAGCCTGACCCGCACAAAGTCCCCAGCCTCAGCCGCATCGGTGGCGGTTGCCGCAGCATTGACATGAGCAGAGGTCACCACTTGCCGGGCGACGTGATGAGGACCCGGGCTCCGATGGTGCAGAGGCTGAGCCAGCAGAGGAGAAGCTCTGCAGGTGCAAGAAATGATCGGGCGTCAGTCGTTTTCCTGCTCCACTCAAAGGCAGTGATAGAGCTTCAGGCGAGGGGCTGAGCCTCCAAGTGTGCGCTCTGGCGGCACGCCAAGATGTGTGCATGCCGCAGTCGCCGGTGCCTCTCTCTTCGTCAGGTATCAATTGATGATTTCAAAGCAGAGCTCGAGCGCAACAAGTATGACAACTTCTGAGCGTAAGCACCGCTTTGCGAGGCCAACGTAGGCACCTGCTGGCGCAAGAGTCGCAGCGGACGCTCTGCGGCTTCGGGGCGAGGCCGGCAAAGGCCAGGCGGCACGCCCGCACGCTCTGTGGTCGTAGCATCTTCGCCATGGCTGCTGGCGTTCTGAGCCCAGTTGTCTTTATTGTGCCAACCTTTTTTGGTCACGACGGCGAAAGGACAGAGGACACACTAGTCCCCGCAGTGCTTGCTCGAGCAGCATCAGCACCAGCTCCAGCCTCGCGAGTAGCCAGCGTTTCCCCTGATTGGTCTTGCGATTGCTTTTGCAATCATTCGCTCAACTTGTTTTTTCCGGTTCTGAACAGCTGAAACGCGCAGCACCCGCGGCCATGGCTGGTCTGGCCCAGAGCCTGCGGGGATTGTGGAGCACTTACGAGCGCACGTTGCAGAAGCACCCTCTACGAACCCAGATGCTAACGAGCACTGCACTGTGGTGAGTGATTGCTCTCCAGCACCCGGCGGGTGGCTATCTGCATGGGCTGTGCCGTAAGCCAAGGAACGTGTGCTGGCCTGCGATTGCTCAGAACGGCAAAACCACTCGCACCGGGACTCTCTAGCGAAGAGCTCAAGGCTGTGGCTGCTGCGCAGGGCGCTGGGCGATGTGCTGTCCCAGAAGATCGAGGGCCGGCAACAGTGGCGAGCCCGCCAGACGCTGAACGCCGCCATATTTGGTGGCGTCCTCCTAGGTGGCCACCTGCCCCCTCGGCTTTTGGCCCCGGCGTCCCGCACTCTTGTGGCGTGATGCAGACGCTTTGGCAATTACAGGGCCGGTGGGGCACGCCTGGTACGGAGGCCTGGACAGGCTGGTCACCAGGATCGCCCGACCGGGCACGCCCAGGTTTATCATCACAAAAGTCGCGGCAGACGAGGGCCTGTTTGGGCCGCTGCATGTGCTCGGCTTCTTCGCCTTCATGACCAAGGCGGAGGGCGGCTCCTGGCAGGCACGCCCCCCTTTCTACTCACATCCTCGGCCTCGCCCAGCTCACTAGTTAGCTCCACGCAAGGCACACAAGCAGGCGTGACTGGTGCATTGTCTGTGGCAGGACGTGGCCACGAAGATAAGGCGGGACTTCCTGTCGACCTACATGGCCGAGCTCGCTTTCTGGCCAGCCTTCCAGACGCTCAATTTCTGGAAGGTGCCCGTGCGGCACCAGCTGCTGACCGTCAACACGGCCTGCCTGCTGGACGCGACCTTCCTCTGCTGGTGCAGCCCTGTTTCCCCCTTCTCTCGTCATGACTTCACCCTGGCTGGCGATTGGCTGCCCGCACACAAGCCTGCTGGCCAGTGCTGCCAGTTGCGAGGGACCAACAGCTGCTTGCTGTGGTGTTGATCTATGCGTTGGCTGACGCCTGCGTGTCGGCTTGCAGGATAAACAACCAGGAGGACTGGCTGGCCTCCGTGGGCCTGAGGAAGCCCATCGAGAAGGCAGAGGCGGCCCTCGCGGACAGCAGCAGCAGATGACTGCGCTGCTGCGCTTAACTCGCGACGCCCGTGGCATGCGGCACTGCTCTCGTGCATCCCACCGCATCGGCGCAGCCGCAATCGCTGAAACAGCTAGGAGGGCGCCTGCTCGGGGCCAACTGACCAATAGACAGATTGAGAAGACCCTAGACTCACCTGACAGCAGCTCATGCTTCGACTGCGAGCGCTGCCTCCAACGGCTGAGCCTTCCCATCACTTTAAAGAGATGAGCGTCACAGCGCTGCCATGTCCATCGGCATATCGCCTGCCTCAAACCAGCACGGGTGCCCACAAGGTTTGGCAAAAGATGATTCAGCCGTCCATGCCGGCTTCCGCCAGCAGGCTGTCGATGCACTGCATGCGCTCGCGGTTGTGGGCGAGCTGGGTGTCGAGGATGCTGCCGACGGCGTCAGCCAGCCCGGCCAGCCGCGCCTCCGCCTCTGCCCTTCCATGCTCAGCCTCCCTGGTGGCAGAAGCCGCCTGCAGCAGGTCTCCCATGTCTCAACACCTGCTGGCTGCGGCCGCTCAGCAGATCACATCGAGCGAAGATAACGCGCCTGTTCCTGCAGGCAGTCCTCTGCAGCAGAACCGCCCGTCTGCTGCAGCTGCTCCATTGCAGCGTCCAGCAGCCGCTGCAGCTCCTGGCGCTCGCCTGCAGCAGCAGCATCACCGCTGGTCAGCGCTCCCAGAACAAGAGAGTGGCATGCAGTAGGCGTCCGGCTTTGCCAAGGGAAAGGCATGTCCACCAGCCTGCAGGCCTGGCAGCACTGACCTGTGACGGCATCGATGCGGTGCTGGAACGCCGCCACGCTGCTGGCCGCCTCCTCGTTCTCATACTTGAGCTGCCTCTCCAGCTCGTCAATGCGGGCATCCCGGCGGCCCAGGGCGGCCTTGAGCGACTTGAGCTCCAGGCCCTGGTTCTTGAACATGCCCTGCTCGCCAGCCGGAAGCGGCTCAACAGCTGCTGCGGCTAGGCCGGCGGCTTCAGCTCGACAGCGCTGACCTGCAGCTGCGAGTGGCGGTGCTCCAACGCGCCCGCCCGCTTGCGCTGCAGGTCCAGCTCCCGTCTGAGTGCCACGCGTTCCTTCAGCCACGCCTCCTCCGACTCGTGCAGCTTTGCGAGCGAGACGGCCAGCGGCGTCCGCGGGATGCTCTTGGCTGAGCGGAACAGCCGCGGCTCGGGCGGCAGCCGCCTGCCTTGGTGCGGCGAGCTGGGGCCGTCTTCAGCTCGCCGGGGGCTCACCGGTTGACTGCATGGCAAGCGCCAGCGTCAGCACAGAGGCAGCAGCAACGAGTGCTGGATGTGCGGTTACTGTAGGGTGACTCGCCTGTGTGCCGGGAGGCGCCATGACTGGCCCTCATGCCGCCTGCTGCCGCTTGCATCTGGCCAGCGCAACGGGTCCCTGGGGCTGAGCGGTGTCAGGTCTCCACTGCTGAAGTCCGCGTCATCTCTCAGCTCTGTCCCAGAGCTCGCAGTCGCGTCCTGCTCTGCCGCACGGCTGTCGAAGCCGAAGAAAAGGATTGCCCGTGGCAGCCTGCGGTGGCTCCGTATGCACTCCGATGGACCCCTCCAGCTGCTTTGTCCGCCGCAAGATGGACTTTAGCTCTGTCAGCGCTGTATGCCGTCCGCTGCAGGGAAAACCAGAAGAGTGCTGCTGTGAGGCTACTTTCCGGGGTGACAACGGCACATGCAGCGCCTTTGAGTGGAAGCTTGGCAACGCATGCACGCCTGCAGGCGATCATAGCACTCGCATGGGAGGCTAGGCACCTGGAGGTCCCCAAATCGCAGCGCATGCTTCCGGGAAGCGAAACGGTCAGGCGAGCAGCGAAGCCAGGCTTCTCGTGATCTGATAGTGGAGAGGCCGTCAGATTGGATCAGGCGACAGAATTAGCACGCTGTGGTTGCGCAGTAGAAGCGCTCCACCACGCTGAAAGAATGGCGCTGAAACGCCCGCGAGGGGGCCCTGCTTTTGAAAGCGCGCAGACGGGCCCCTTGTAGCGACAGAGGCTATTCCTCAACTTGGAGGTTGAGCCCTGATTGCACGAGACCATGGTGGTCCCCGGGGAAAGTCGGAATCGCTGAAACCGGAAGAGCGCTAGCGTCATATGGTCGTATAGCCAACAGCAGACTGCTGGCCTGTCAATTAGCAACCATGCGGCAACACCGTCTCCAGCCGGGCTTGCCTGTGCTCGGCTTGGACGGCAAAAAACCGCTCATTCCGAAGGCGCATGCCCACAAAGCTTTTAGCAGCTGCAGTAGCCAGCAGCAGCCCATGGGGCGGAGAGGCGCTCTGGCGGCGGTGAGCAGCTCCGAGTCGGCCACGACCAGCAGCGGCGAGGAGACTCGGCTGTCGCCGGGGGCCGGTGTGGACGAGGAGCAGCTGCGGGCAGCCTTCGAGGAGGTGGACAAGGACGGGTGTGGCTTGTCACCCCTTGCTTGCTGCGCGGGGCGGAAAGGGTACTGGCAGGCGGTGCCAAGCGAGGCATGTGCCGCAGGAACGGGGTGATTGATAAAGCGGAGCTGAAGCGGCTGCTGTCGGAGGGCTCCAGCAAGCTCGATCCCGTGACGCTGCACTGGCTGGAGGAGGCCGGCATCTCCACCATCTTTGACTCCTTTGAGCCACTGGACTCGACGGACGAGGGCGCCGGCCTGACCTTCCAGGACTTCACCTCTCTGGCACGACGCCCTCGCCTTTCCTTCCATCGCACCGCTTTCCCTCCATGCACCCTGCAGGCACAGGAACAGCCTGCATGCATGCATGACCAGTCTGGAGGCATGCCAGCTCGCAGGCCCAAGGCATGGTCGTTGGCCGCGAGGCGGCGCGTGAGTAATGGTGACTAATGCGCAGGTGCGAGCAGGCACGCTGCTGGACGGCAAGTTCTCCGAGTACCGCCAGGCCTTTGAGCGGGTCGACACCACCGGCAACGGCCGGCTCAGCGGCGTCGAGCTGTCCCGCATGTTCCAGGAGCTCGGCCAGCCGGTCAACGAGACCAAGCTGTGGAAGCTCTTCGACAAGTACGACTCGGTGCGTTCGAATCTTCCCGGCAACATCACACTGCAGCAGCTTTCTCAGCGCTGGTTGGAGAGCTGTGGTGCATTTGATGTTGATTCCTCCGGATCAATCAGCGAGTTTGTGGATGGCTGTCGCTGCACATGTGTGCCTGCTTGGCATGGAGGGCATGTGCAGCATGCGAATGTGTAAGGCCCTAGCTGCTCATGGCTATCCATGTAGCAGCAGGAGGCATCACGGAAAACGGATCGCTCGGGCAGCAACGTGCGAGTGTGCTGCCTGCCAGCAAGGCCGCCTAGCATTGGCTTGGTAGCGGTCCAGCTGAGAGGCGCGGCAGCCAGCAAAACCGACCCTGGCGCTGCCGTTGCAGGACGGCTCCGGCTCCATCGACTTTGGCGAGTGGCTGTCGATTTTCAGGGACGAGCTGGTCGACCTGCGTGACATCCTGAGCTATCTGGACATGCGGCCTCGCAAGGCGGCGCAGGGACCGGAGAAGCTCATCCAGGCATGCGCCCCCTGTTCATCTGACGAGCGTCCTGTCGATTGAGCTGCTGCGGCGTGCCAACGCGGGTGTTCCGGAGCAGCTAGGCATGTTCCTGCCAGCGCATGGACGCTACATGCGCTGCACGCAGCAGGCAGGCATGCTGGAACATGCAAGGCTATTGGTGGTTTGGATGCCTGTCGGTTACGTTCAGCACCTGCCATGCAGCGTCCTAACGCCCTAGCCGCACAGCAGCAAGCCCTTTCAGTGGCAGCGACGGTGGCTGAGCAGCGTGCCCCGCCTGTACTGGCAGGCGGACCTGGGAACGGTGAGCCTCATATTCTCCGAGGCAGAGCTGGACAGCCTGCTGGCTCAGCACAAGGACAGGCTGTTGGTGCTGGAGGCCAGCATGACCTGGTGCCGCCCCTGCAAGGGCTTTGAGCGCACCTACCAGGCCAGTTTCACCCTCACGCGGCCAACGCTTGTCCTCCTCAGCAGCTCGTTTGAAACCCCTGTGTTAGCTGAAGAAGAAG
>BHFV01000695.1:0-17318 GCA_003568905.1 Trebouxiophyceae sp. KSI-1
CCTCGACTTTCCCCGCGCAGCTCAGGCAGCCACCCGAGCGCAGTGGCAGGAGTTGGCGCAACGGGCACTGGCTGCCGCCCGCCGCGGCATGGGTGCCGCACCCCTGCAAGCACCGGACAAGTCGGCGTCCTTTCCTGGCCTTCCAAGCTCCCGGCCTCCCTCCTTTGACGTCTCGGCACGCGCAGTGTCGCTAGAGGCGCAGTGACGGCACTCTGCGGTGGACAGCGCCAGGCTTTCCTTTAACGCTGATGCAAGCGATGGCAAGGGATTTGCCCTGTTCTAGTTCCTTCTAGGTCGAGAAGAGAAGCACGCTCTTGCTTTGCGCAGGCGGCACTCCCATTACAGATCTGCCAGACGCTCCAAACTCGAAAAGCGCCTTGCTCTGTGGCAGGCTGCTATCAATTCTTTTGTCCCGGTTAGCCAAGGCTGTAATGAAGGACCCCCATATACACACTCCAGCCAACGACTCACCAACTAGGCCAGGAATGTGATAAACAGTGTTGGTGGAGTCCATAGCAATGTTGGCGTCAACATGTGCATGAGCTCTGAGGCCAGTGCCTTGCTAAACACGCAAACCAGTCGTTGTTTACAAGGGTGCCGCATCGCATCTTTGCTGACATGATCACAGGAATGCCAGATTCTGGATGGGCCGGCAAGCTTGCCATTTAGCCTCGAGCTGCAGATGGCTGGCCGGCAGGTATTGCTTCTGAAGGTTCCACTTCAAACAACACAAAGACGACAGCAACCAGGAGGGTGTGCGATTTCTTCGTGTGCATTCCTGGCTTTCTTAGTGCCGCGAGACTGCAGCTGCTATTAATGGAGACAGGGCAAGAGGACATGGGCAACGCTGGTGCAAAAGCCTCCTCATTGAGTCACTCCGTGGCAGTTACTTTAGCGTTGGCTGCATTCGCCATCACTTTCTCCATCAGCGCCGGAGTGTTCCAGATACCCGCAAAGTGATGACGGCCAACCAGGGTGCTCATGTCCCAGGTGCCAGCTTCAAGGCCACGCTTCAGGTGACGTTCGCACACTTCGTCCGTGATCCAGCAGGGCACGAAGAACTCGCCTGAGTGCAAGGTAGTGCTGGGTTCTGAGGAGAGTCCCACCAGGCAATCGCGCACACTCTATGGAGGCAAGGGGAAGAGGCGGACCTAGAGCGTAGAATTTGCTCCGATATCCCTCCAGCTGCAAGCAGCACCACAATTGCTTTCATTTCAAGCAGCGATGTCTTCCTTCCTGAAGGGCCGGCAGCCAAAGTGTTGGCGATGAAAAGGCCATGGGTAGCAGGGGCCGCTTCCCTGCCTTTGCCGCATTGATACAGCAAAAGCTGAGCTGATCCAGTGGTGAAGCAATCAGAGAGGGTTGACTTTCAAGGTGTGCAGCATGCGCGACTTTGACTTCAGTGGGATACATACCTCGAACGTTGCGCCAGAAAAGCCATTCCAAGATATGAGAGAGAAGTATCGCTTGGCAGACTCCATTAGAACGTTCACACCGGTCATGAACATCGGCATGTTTTTCCCCACGCTAGTCGTGATGACATGCCGTTCGTCCAGCACCTCAAACACCCTGCAGGCGCACAATGCCAAGTTACGGATCTGGGATGCCAACCATGTGCTCCTCTCTGGCTTCAAGTGTGCAAGTGTGGTGAGAAGCAGCATTTGCATCACAGTAAGCTTTTTGACACTAGCGCGATGTCTGCTCCTTCTGCACTTCAGCAGAAAGGTGATGCAGCACAAAAAGTGAAGGGGAGAGGAAGGGGAGAGGAAGGTGAAATTCACTTGTGCCAGAATGGATGGCCAGGAACGCTGGCCATGTCCGAATTCGTCAGGCCCTCCCAGCCGGTTCCCTGTAGGATGAGGTCATACTGGCCGAAGACCTTCTCAGCCGGCTGGTAGCACTCCATATCCAGGTCGATGTACATCCCTGCGATAAGATTGGACGCTTGCATGGCTTGCGACTTTCGTTATGCTGCTTTATTGCGGCGGATGCATTAGCTCAAGGAAGAGCATTGCAAGGGAGAGCAGGAGAGAATAACAAAGACCAACCGCCGAAATGGTGAAGGATGAAGGGCCTGATAGCATTTGCCTTCTTGATCTGCGTGCACAGCCACCACCATGTGTTCAGCTACTTGAGCATCACTTTAGAATTCTGGCGGGGAACTCAGTTTGTGAAGTCCAGGTGGACCTACCTCGATGTCGTAAGTATTCCAGACTGGAAGGAACCAGGAGTAGTGCTCGTTTATGAGGTCTTCTGCGGCTGCCATGTCCCAGAATCGGATTTCCCAGTGCGGGTGAACCGCGACGCACGAGTTGAAGAATCTCATATTCATGCCCCTGTGGGACGCCGACACCGACGACCACTCGTCGAAACCGGCAAGGTGGACGTAGTGCAGGATGTGCGGAATTTTGCTGGCAGGCTGATCAGGCTGCTGAGCGGCTTCGGGGGTCGCCTGCCGCTCATTTCGGCCGATACGCCGCGTGATTTCATCCTGAAAATATGATCAGCCTCAGTGCCGACGGGCGTGAGCAGGCCCGGCGGTCGCCACCAAATGGCATGGCACACCATCGGGAGGGTGCGGCGGGAAGGGAGGCGCTAATTCGCTGTGCTTACCCTGCTGTTGTGCTCGTGAATTCTGGCGTCACAGCAAATGAGCAAAGCCGCCAACGTCAGAGCGCCTGCTGCGGACCGCAGAGCCGTGCGCGCCATCCTCGACGGTGCTGCCCGGGGCGCAACTGAAAGGCGCCAAGGGATCGCTCGGCAATGCGCAGGGCCTCACGCAACGCTTGTGGGCTCAAGAAGGTCCCGGCACTGACTGCCGAAATGGGCGATCCAGAGCTCCTGTAATGATCAACAGGCGTGACAGAGCGCGATCGCGCGCTATCGTTCTTGACATACTGACACAATGAATTACAGACATCTCCGTCCAGCCATCTCGCCAGTAGTCGGTCTTTTTCCTGACGCGCCCAGGATGCGCAGGATGGGCACTGCTGCCAACAACTCGTGCTGTGTGCCATGCGTACTCCTCCTCTGCGCGCTTATGGCGCTGGGGCCAAGCGCTGCAAGGAAACATGCATCGCACGCACCACCCGTCCACGAGACACGTGCACAGCGGATTCAGGAACGGGATAAGGACGAGGCGACGCACCGCGATGACTGGGCCTATCCCATCGCCGCTCTTAGCAATTCAAAGGAGGGCTTCGTCCGCATCTATGGCCAGTATCTCCAAACCGTTGTTGGGTGCCATCTCACGCCTCCGTCCCCCCACCAAGCCAACCCATCGACTGCTGGCCACGCTGAACATCGCTGGTTATGTGCACTGCAGGAATAACACGAAGAATGGTGAGGTCAGCTCGGTGGCGAGCTGCTCCTTTAGTGGGAAAGTGGAAGGCGAGGATGTGACCAAGCAGTATCCTCTCAAGCGCCCGGTACTGCTGCCCAACAAGCTGCTGGGTGATGGGCAGTTTTTTTTGCACTGTTCACGTCTGCAGCGAAACTCGGAACTTACTGTCTTTGTACGCAGGTCGAAGGTCTGTCATGGGTGGACCAAAATAATACGCCAAACTACATCATTGACTGTGAGATGCCTGATGGCGACTGGGCGAAAGAGGTCGTCATCAGGCAGGCCACCAGCTGCTCCTCGGAAAACCTTTCCCGAGCTGAGTCTAACCTGCTGTCTATCCAGCGGCGATGGCGCAGCCAGATTACGCAGCCCGGGCGCTTCAAGGCTGTGCCAGCCTGGTTTCTTTGCAAAATGCAGCGAGCAGCCAGCACTGTCACAGCTATCAGATACCACGCACGCCACAAATGATGCGCAACGCAGGCCAATCTACAGCTTTCAAGACTTTTATCTGCTGCCTGCTGTGCAGGCTGGTAGACGGTACGGAAATAGGCCGCAGGCTGAAGCTCACAGAGATGGAGAGTGAGAGACAGGGCGCCTGGGTCGCGTGCTCGCAGCCGCTTCACACCAATCGAGAGTGGCTGGAGGACTGGATTGACCACCAGTTCAAAATGGGAGCGAGCAAGGTGGTCCTGAACGCGCCACGGGTAGGCGATTTCTTCGGCTAATGGCCCGCCCGGCAAGCCTGCCGCCACAGCAGGCGCCCTACATGCCTTGCTTCAAGAAGGTTAACAAGCTGTGGCGTGTATCCTGGACCCACCCATTTGTGTCGGCATTACATAGCCTGCGCAGCACACTCTACCTGCTGGCTGAGACCAGGAGATGGGGCTTTCAGGGGCCTCACATCGACGAGCTCTTCAACGAGGCCACACGTCAGAAAAGGATCGACTACAATGGCAATTTTGAGGAGAGGTCTCCCACCAATATTGGCACGCAGCCCCTGCCCCGCATCGAGAGAGAGAACGTTGAATACTTCGAGTACTGGCCCAGGCAAGCTATTCTCATTATCTTGCTCTTCTTTCGTGCCTACCTCTCTGGCAGATGTTTCTGAGGAGGTGAGGTTTGGTGCAGTCCCACCGCCCACTACTATGCGGAGGAGTTTGTTTTCACAATGTGCCACTATCGCCATCGTTATGCTTACGACTACAGCTCGCAGTTTGATGTCGATGAGTTCTGGTGATGATTCGCTCCTCACCAGTCACCAGTAATCCTCTGGAGCAGACAAGCGGCTGGGTCCCTATATGGCCTGTAAATCGGATTATTGGAAAGCATTCCGTTTTCCTGCTGCAGCATTCCTCGACATTCTTCTGTTCGCGGCCGGCAACAAGTTTGTTCAAAAACTGCTGGAAGCAGCCACTCGTTCCCCCATTCTTTCCAGGAATGGAGGAGGAGGAGGACTCATTCTTTCCAGCAGTTTTCTAATAAAGTGGCTGCTGTGCAGGGTTCCTGCTCAGGCCACGGTGGAGCGGACATTCCCAGCTTTCCTAGACGCCCGGCTCCCTCCAAATTCAAGCCACGCCATGTTCACGCAGGTGCCCAAAAATAATTTTTGCCAAGCCACCAAAATAGCCCCCGGGGGAGCCTGACTGGGCGGGATTGCCATCTCTGCAAGGTGAATTATCCGCTGAGCTGCCAAACACGCTCAAGTGGAGATTATGCCTCGCGCTTCACACTCTACCGGAATCACGACGGCCAAGTTAAGCCTGCAGTCAGACCTTTCAGCGTGCGAAGGTGAGCCCATTCAGTCGCCCCATGTAACCATCTCGTCACTGGTGGTTGCTGGTGTTCGGAAAAGGCTTGATGCCTGGAGGCAACGATTCCTCCTTGCCCTGTGCATCACACCACGCTAGCAGATGGGAGTCAGCAAATGGCGATCCTGAAGCCCATACAGCTCTGCTGCTCTCCTGCCTGCATGATTATAATATGGTTGTGTGTTGCAGGATGCATGTTCATGGCATGATGGACACCTCTCCAGAGTGGAAGGCCTCACATCCCAGCCATCCCAACCCAAACGCGGCGAGATTTACGCCGGGAGAAGCTTTTTTGAAACACATTCGCCCGGACAATGGAATAGGTAAGGACAACAAGGAGCACTTTTACGAATGCAAGTTTGGAAAAGAGCTGGACCCCAACGGATTGATGGCAGTCGAGTGATGGACCAGCATTTTGAGGCCCTCTTCTTAGGGAGACGCTAGCGATGATGCTTGCAGCTTTCCACTGCCCAGAGATGCAGGGCATTTCAGCCGCAACATGGGATCACGGAAGTAACTTGGCTAGTAGGGCTAGCATGCTCGCCCGCGTTGCTAAGCGCAGACTGCACACCCCGCAGTCCTTCCTGTGGCAGCAGGGACCTGTGCAGCGTTGTTCTTTACGTGCACCGTGCCCTCACCATGTTCCCCGTACCACAGATGAGTCTCATGCCCCACTGGCCCTCGCGGGTCTCTTGAGCAGAGTTGGCTTGGGTGGTGCTGTAATTCTCCTCCTCCTGGCTGGCAGAGCTTGTGTTGATACAGACGACCGTGACGGTCTGGTCATAGGCATACATGCGGTGTTGCCGCCACAAACGGGACAGAAGACTCTCGTCCGCGGGAATTCTCAAGCGGGCACAGGGATGGCGACGACCGGTTCCGGCAGATGCGCCGCGTCGTCAGCCGTCCGCAGCGCAAAGTACTCAGCGTAGCTCATGGAGCAGGCGCTGCTCTGATATCTGGTCACCTGCAGCCGCATGCCGCAGATTAGCCCCCAGACCGACATCAGGCCAGAAGCTTCCCGCACTGCAGCCGCACAGGGAGAGTCTCCCGACCTCCAGGGCTAGCAGCACGCGCTGCGGGTCGCCGGTGAAGCCCGCCTTGCGGATGAGCGCCTCGAGCGTCTGCTGCTGATCCCAGCCCTCGTGTGCGGCCACCTCTGGCAGGAAGGTCGCGGAGCGCCGGGCTCGACTCCCTGGGTCTGCGAGCCGCACCATGGCATAAGAGAGCTGCTGCTGATTGCGCAGCAGTGGCCAGCCGCTCCCCAGCGTTCTTGCAAGCGCCAGGCAAGCTCTTGCAAGCGCCAGGCAGCGTTCTTGCAAGATGCAGCCAGGCAGCGTTTGTGCAAGGAAAGAGGCCGCCCAAAATGAGACACAGAGGGGCACCCTGGAAGTTGATGATGAGGCCGTGCGTGCCGACAGCCCAGTCCGTCCAGCCGGCAGCTCGCTCAAAGGAGTGCAGGAGCGAGACGGCGCAGTGCAGGTGCGTCAGCTCGCCAGCCGCTATCGGTGCAAACCGCCGGTCATGCAGCGCGCTACAGGCAGCCACAGCGAGCCTCAGGCCTCCCTGCAAGGGTAGAGCTGAGCACTGAGCTCAAGTGCGGAAAGGAGAGGCAGGAGCCAGACCTCGTCAAGGCATAGTCGCGCAGCGCCCGGTGCAGCGGCCGGGGCTCGAGCGTGCCGATGCAGCCGCGCAACCTCGTGCGGCCGCGGTGGTCCGCCTTGTTCCAGGTGACGAACAGCGCGCTGCAGGATGACCGTGCTTGCGTCACGGCCGCACGTGTGTGGCCGGCCTACGGCCTGCTCATCCCCTTCCGTGTCTATGAGCATCGCTCCTATCAGGCAAGCCTCCCCGACGGCAGCCCTGAAGCAGCGTCAGGAGGCGCGGGAGCATCAGGTTACCAGTGGCCGTCATCAAAGGCGGGCCGGGTCGTGTTGCCCGCGTAGTGGCCGGCCAGCGTGTCGAAGCAGAAGGCGACGTGCTCTTTGGTGGCCAGCAGCGGCCCGCTCTGCGCATCTCCCATTGGCGAGCTGCGCTTCGAGCTTGCGGGAGGCGCAGCCGGGTCGCGCCCCCGCGACCGGCGAAAGTGAAAGCGGCCCTCCGTCCCTGCTGCAAGTGTGCAGAGGACGGATGGGCGGGGGGGGAGAAAGCAGCGACTTGTATAACCTGTAACCCTGAATGGAGGCGATGCATCATGCCTTGTCAGCCGCGTAGTCAACAGCTATGCCATGCCACAACCTGTCCAGCTGGCGGTGGGTTGGTGTCGGTGTTACATCATAATGTCACAGCAAAGCTGGAAAAGGGGAGCAGGAAAGCAGTGCGACAGGCGGCACAGAGACGGTGGCAGGTGGGCAGTGTCACTAGCTGGGCCCCGCGCGCAGCGTGGAGGCAGCAGCCGTCTGGAACGACGCAGCGGCTGGAAGGGAGGGGGAGTGCTTTATCAGACCGTGTCTGCAGGCCGAGGGGTTGACGTCTGCTGCGGCAGAAGCAGGGGGGCCCGAGCTCGGTTTCGGGCGGGCAACCGATTCTGCCCGGCAGGGGGGGGCCGCGACGGCCCGGGAGCGGCAAATGCGGTGGCGCAGTTCAGCTGCTGGACGCAGCAATCATGGACGGGGGATGAATAAGGGTGGAAAAGGGCTCGATCTTGAGCAAAGGGTCGCAGCAGCAGCAGCAGCAGCGGCATCAGCAGTTGCCAGCATTTCCAGCCGTTGGCCTCGGGAGGGCGCCATCAACAGATGCTGTCAGCGCCAGCATCAAACATCGCCGCATCTCGGCGGGCGCCGGCCGGCAGCGAGGCCGGCGCGCGCAAAGAATCGCTCGTTGCAGTGTCTGCTGCAGTCACGTGCGGGCCCGCAGGTCGGGCCGGGGCAGGCGGGAGCGCAAGGGGCCAGCGGCTCTGCAGGGGGTGGCGTCCGAGCGCGCAACCGGCGGTCTGCCTGCCTCCTCATAGGGAGGAAAAGGGGGCTCGTTCTGTCGAAAAAATCAGCGAGGCAGGCCGCTCAAGCGAGTGGGACCAGCCCCCAGCCTCTGTGTCACCTGTAGTGCATGTGGTGGCGGCCCGGGGGGCCGAAGGGGCCGGGCGGCAGCCCCAGGCCCGCCCCCCGAAACGCGTCCGCGCCTCCCCACGGCTCGTAAGGCGCGCCCAGGCCGCCGCCCAGCATGCCAGGCATCGGACTCGCCGCGGCCGCCGCCGGGCTGAAGTGCCCGGCGGCGTGCCCGTAGCTGTCCGCCGGCCCGCCCCGCTGCGCGATGTCAAAGATCTGCGCCAGCGCCTCCGCGCCTGCCGAGCAACAAGCTGCGCATCAGCGCCGCGGCGCGCCCAGGCTTGTGGCAGCAGCCGTCAATGCTGGAGGGAGCAGCTCGCCTGGGCTGGAGGGCAGCATGGCGTGCGGCAGCGGCGGGCCGAGGGGGTCCATGTGGCTCATGAAGCCCGGCAGGCCCAGCAGCTCCGGCTCCGGCGGCGGCAGCTGCTGCGGCGGGAAGAAGACCTGGTGCTTCGGGTAGCAGGCGCCCGAGTTTATGTCCAGCAGGCAGCGGGCGGCGTCCAGGCCGAGCACCCACTCCTGCAGCCGTCGCCCGAGCGTCTCAGCGAGCTGAAACTTGCACAGCAGGCGGCCCTCCACAGCCTTTCGGACAAACACTGCAAGCTGCGCAGCAGATGTCTGTGAGAGGAATACAGCCCAAGAGGCGAGCTCATGTTGCCAAGACCGTCAGGTCTGAGGTCTGCTGGGATGGTGCGGGTGACCACCAGACCCCTGCTGCGACGGCGTGCACTGAAGAGACGGAGCCGGCACGTCAAGCTGCCCAGTGGGGGAGGGGCCTAGACGGGCTGCAGGGGCTTGGCAAGCCTCTGCAGGGGCCGAGTGGGCCGCACCTCCAGCGAGCGGACCGCCAGCTGCGGCCCCTCGACTGCCAGGTGCATGGGCTTGCCGAGGGAGACTGTCGACACGACCAGCGTGGAAGGCATGGTCAGGCTGGGCCGGATCAGGAAGGTGCCCTCCGCCTGGCCGGCCAGCAGCCGCTCCGCCCGTTCGCGCGTCACGGCAAAGCCGCACAGGTACGTGATGCCGGGGCTCATCCACAGCGCCCGGTTCTCCCGCAGGATGTCCAGGAAGCTGCGGCGGAGGCAGCGGAGGGTCAGGCTGACAGCCCGGCTGCTGGAATACATGGGCCGCTTGATGCAGTGCAGCAGAAGCAAAACATGCACTGCAGCTGCTGCTGCCGCATTGCCAGAGCACCCTTTCCAGGAAAGCAAAGGAGGTGATGTGAGCAGGTTTGCGGTGGCAGCGAGCCGGGAGTGGGGGCTGGCAGGCAGGCAGGGCGGGGCAGGGGGGTGGGAATGGACGGGCCGGCACGCACCCGAGGAACCACGTGCCGAACGCATCCCACTGCTCTTGTGACAGCAGCGGGACGCTCTGGCCGCTGGGGCCGCCCATGAAGCCGGCCTGCTTGGCCAGCTCGTGCATGTCCTCCTGCTCGAAGGAACGCGTGAGCATGTACTCTCGGCACACCCTGCAGCAAGCGGCCGCCAGGCTGGCTCTGTCAGCGCCTGCTCCCCGAGTGCTCTCTCCTGTGATTTCAAGGTGAGAAAGTGCCGCACTTCACGATGGCCTCCCGCCACCGCGCCATGGTGTACGGCCCTCCCTGCGGCCACGCCTCCGGCGCGTTGTAGCCCAGGTTGGCCGGCATGTCCGGCGGCGCGAAGCCGGCGCGGCTGCGGCTGCCCGGCAGCGCGCCCACACTGGCCGGCGTCTGCGGCGCGATCTGCACCGGCGGGCTGCCGGCCGCGGCCGCCGGCGCGGGCCGCACGCGCGGCGGCTCGTCGACGGAGGCGCCGGCGGCGCCGCCGCCGCGCGCGCGCTTGCGGGTGATCGGCTGCGCCTCGCCGCGCAGGATGGCCAGCGCGCGAGTCGTCTGGTCGCACTGCCGCGACATGACGACCGTCGGCACGGTGTACTGCACGTAGATGACGTCGTCCGTCGGCAGCGCGAGCGCGAACACCAGCCAGCGCGGTTTCATGCGGCTGCTTGCGTTGAACTTCAGGTCTGCGGCAGCGCGGGCCGCGGCAGCTGGTCAGCGCTGCTCCGGGCAGTAGACTGTGTTTTTGGCGCAAAATTTGAATTTGAGTTCGGAGTGAAACTCTGAGTTCTGAACCCAGCGTGTATGCAAGCTAAAAAAGCCGAGTGTCATTCTCCCAGCCCCTGCAGAGGCGGGGCTGCCGAGTGGGAAGGAGCGTCCCACCTGTGAAGACGAGGTCGCCGCTGCCGACGTGTTTGCCAGGGTGGCTCGCGCCAGTCCGCGCGTCCCGCGGCCCCTCACACGAGATGCTCTCCGACACGACGGCGCCCGCGAGCGACTCGGTGAAGATGTGCTGCGAGGGGTGCCAGGATTCGAGCCGCGCGACCTGCAGGCCACACGCGGGTCTGGCTCAGCGACCCGCCGGGGGTTGCGAGCGCGGCGCTACTGGGAGGCTCACAGGCCGGCAGGGGGGCCAGCGGTGGGCCTGGGGCCTAGGAAGCGGAAGCGAGGCAAGAGGCAAAGTGCTCGCGAGAGGCACCAGCAGGCAGGGAGGCGGGGATGACAATGTTTGAATTTCATTTCAAAACACCCTGCTGAGGTATATCAGCGTTCACAAGCTGGTCGCACTTCCTCCGCAGGGCGTTGAGGCGATGCAGAGTGTCAGGTTCTCGAGCGTCTCAGCCATGCTTCGGTGAGTGTCGCTCGCCTGCTCGCTCTGCAGCGTGTAGGCGGCCACGGTCGCCTTTATCTGCGTCGGCCGCGCGGACACGACGGAGACGCGCAGCGTGAAGGCCGGCTTGAACGTCTTGTTGATGCAGGTCGGCACGGCGAAGCTGGACGGCGCGGTGACGACAGCCAGCGTGACCGCTTCGGGCAGCTCCAGCTGGCGCGGCCGCGCGCCTGCGAATGCACGTCCTCAGGGCTCAACGGAGGGGGAATGGACGAAGTTTCTGGGGTGGAATGTGGAGGATCTTGGTGATGCGAGCTTCAGGCTAGACATGGGGTTGGGAGTGCCCTGCGTGTTGGCTCCTTGTTTGGAGTCAGCACCGCTACCCCCCCCCCCCCCCCTTCTCGCCGCTAGCCCTCTGTTCCTTGCTGTATGCTGCCGCCTTACCACACTGCTGCCTCCTGTGTTGATCCCTGAGTCTTTGAGGGAGCTGCCTTTCTGTTTTCCCCAGCTGCCACCCCGCTCCAACGCTGGCTGAAGTAAACACACGATTCCCTTCTTCCCTGATAGCAGCCATGCACCACTAATCAGTCATAAAGGGTAAAAAATGACAGGCTGTCGGGCGCACCGTCGAGCGCAGAGGCAAAGCCGTTGCTTCCGCTGCGGTCGGCCGCAGAGAAGCGGTCCGGCCGTGAGGCGGGCGCCATCTGCAGGCTCTGCAACCGGGAGCCGAGCCGGCGGGGCTGCACGCGGCACAGGGCGCGCTCTCAGCCTGGCCCTGAGTTGTGAGCAGCGCGCTTAGATGCTCCTCTGCTTTGGTCCCCTTCAGAAGGGTGGGGGGCTCTGCGCTAGCAGGATTGCCCTGCTGACCCTGGCTTGGTCATGTGTGAGTACCACCAAACACAGAACGAGAGCAGCTCAGAGTGTGGTGCTTGCAGGCGCAGGCTGCCTCAAACTGACACACAAGTTGCCCCCACCCTGCCAGCTTCCTCAAGTCCAGCCAGTGGCCATCAGACACTGCGCATTACAGCATTCCATGCACCCAGCCGCGGTAACGTGACGTGACAGGATGATTGTGTTATGTGAAAGTGATGAGGAGACGGCTGACCTGCAGCGGCAGGTCTGCGTAGCTGCCCGGCTGCCACGTGAGCGCAGAGGTGAACTTCATCGAGCGGTTGCGCCGCTGCGACTTGATGTCGTGCAGCATGGAGCCGACCGGCATAGGCAGCGCGGACGGCTCCTTGCCTGCCCTGCAGCCAGTCGAGCCACCGATGTCAGTAACAGCATTCGGACATTCCATGACTGTCTGCGGAGCACGAAGCGCATCAATATTGTCTAAATCCTCTGTCATTCAGAAGCCTGTCATTCAGATGCCTGTCATTCAGATGACACAATCTCATCTGAGTGATCGGGAAAATGAGACAATCTCGTCTGCCCCCCCCCCCCCCCCTTCTTTCATTGCACTGCCTGTTCTGCTGGCGAGGGAGGCAGCGGAGCGCGCCTGGCCAGGCTGTTCTGGCGCCCGCCCAGGCTGGGCTGGCCCAGCAGGCCGCCCGGCTCCTTCAGGGCGCTCGGCAGGCTGGCGAGGTCCAGGCCGTCGCCGCCCGGCAGGTCGATCTCGTGCCACAGATCGGCCAGGTCGGAAAAGTCCGGCAGGCTGACTTGGCGCGTGAGCGCGGCCGAGTGCGGCTGCAGGCGGCGGCACACACAGGGCCCCTCAGCCAGCGGCCGGCTCATCAGTGGGGGAGGAGGCAGGGCTGCCGCTGAAACTGAAACGCCGGCAGGGCTGCGGGTCCTCGAGCTGCCCGCCGGCAAGGCGAGCGCTGCTGCCGGGGAAGCAGGGGACCGCCTGAGTCTGAAAGGCAGCAAGCGGGCTGCTGGGCCCGCCGGCAGAGGGAGCGTCGATGGAAGGCCTCCAGGGAGTGCGTGTGCCTGAAGGGAGGCGCAGCTCACCGCGCCGACGCCGGGAGCATCTGAGCCGAACTGGCGGGAGGCCGGCCCCTCCTCGCCAACGCCGCCGCCGCCGCCGGCTCTGGTCGGCGCAAAGGGGCCGTCGCCGCTCAGCAGGGGGGCCAGGCCGGCGGCGGCGTTCGCTCCGCCCGCGTCCTGGCCGACGGGCGGGTCCGTCCTGGAGAAGGGGCTCAGCGGCAGCACCGGCAGGCCGCCGCCGGGCGGCCGCACGCTCACCACGCCGCCTGGCCTCTGCCCCAGCGGCGGCTCCGCCTGGGTGCTCCGAGAGCCGGGCTGCGCACCCGGCTGCGAGCCGCAGATCTCTCTCAAGGTGCTTGCCTCTGTGACGGTCAACAAGTGGGAAAACGGCAAACGGCGGCGCACCGCGGGCTTGCGCAGCTGCTGCAACTGCTGCTGCCGCTGCAGCTCCTCCTCCCGCTGCTGCTGCTGCAGGCGGGCCTGCACGGTCGGGCTGGCCGCGGCCGTCCAGGTGGAGCTGCGCTGGACTTCAGGCATGCCGTGGTAATTGCACCAGCCTGTCTGCAGCTGATCCGCGTCTGGCACGCCGACGCCCTGCGTGCGGCCGGGCATGGAAGTCAGGTGAGCAGCTGGGCGGGCGACAGCTGGCCGGGCGTCCAGGGCACGTTGGCCATCATGGCAGCCCAGGCTGGGCTTCCGGTGAGTCCGCACCGGCTGCGACGGCTTGGCTGTCCTCCAGAGGGGCGCGCACAGCCCCCTGGCGGCCAGCTCATGCAGGTCATCTCCCTGTGGCTTCGGCTGTGTGCTCGCCTCCGCGGCGCCCTCATCGGTTTTCTCCACTATTCGTTGCGTCGTGCCGTTCGAGGCGTTGTCGCCGGCCGACTCGCCGGCCTGCTCGCCCTGCGGCACGAGCATGGCGCCCACGTTAGGACCCGCATTACGAGCCTGTCGTACACCATAGCGCAAAGAAAGCTGCATGCAGCGCATCGCTGCAGCACAGCCGCCCAACGAACAGCACGTTGCCGGTGCGGGGAGTCGGAGCTGGGCTGCGGCCGGGTGCGGCGGCGAGGTCTATGCCGCAGAAACGACCGTCCGACCCACCAGGGGAGCCCAAGCCGGGGCATTTTTACGATGGTAACCAATGCAGCCAATAACAGCGGGCAAAATCGGCCCGCGGACAACGTGAATGCGCCCTCTGATGGCCGCCATGCCGGTGCCCTTGCGCGCGATTTGGGCGGGTGGCTGCGAACCAGGGAGGGCGAGCGGGGAGCGAGGCCATCGCTAGCGAGCTCTGACATGGCCTACCCCCGCATCGCGGGCCGCTGACCCGGATGCAGCGCGCGGGCCCGTATCTAGCTGCGACCCGTGCACTGCACTGGCCGAGCGCGCGGTCGGGGGAAGCGAGAGCGGCAATGTGTGAGGGACGGAACCAAAATGGGGATGATCAACCCGAAATGCCGCTCGCATGCCCCGAGCAGGAGCCAAGGGGCCCCCGACCTGACTCACAAGCCCGGGCCAGGCCAACGATCTCCGGGGCAGCAATGCCACATTGAGCCTATAAATCATAAAAGAGCTATTATGGGACCACCACCGGGCGGAAAGGTGCCCGTCGATAGCCGAAACTTCGCAGTGGCCGGGATGCGCCATGCAGCTCCATGCGCTAACCAGCACCGAAAGACTGCTCGAGCGGCCTGATGGGCATGTTTTGGGGACACTTAACTAGCAGCAACCTGCGTAGTGCGCAAACGCGCTGGCAAAAGAGAGCTCAGGCGTGGGCTAATAGGAAACATCCGACGAGCTGAGCAGCGGACGGGCACGTTTGCGGCACCCTGCGGCAGTGAAGGGGCCCGGGGCAACATTTTGGGTCGCAGCATGACCACCGAGCGCACCTCCTGCTTGGGAGGAGGCGCATCCACAGCTCCCTGTGCGCTCGTCTCGGCGAGCCCGCCCCCGACCCCGCCTTCGCCTCTTCCCCGTGACGCCTCGGGCAGAGCACCAACAGCCGGCGGCTCTACGGCCGGCTTTCCCATATCGCGCGGCAAAACCGCCGACGTATGGGTGCCCAACTGGCTCTGTTAACTATAGCGCCATGCGCTGCCGACGGGCCGCGGAACTCGGTCGCTATTATCAGCGCAAGGCAATATCAATTCACTGCTGCTCAGAGGCTGCCCGTGTGCACGCCAGAGCGGGCGACGGGCACCCAAAGCTGGGGCGGTCAGCGGGGGCCAGAAGGCTGGCCGCGGCGCATGGCGCTCCGTGGGGGACGCTTGCGTATTTGATCGACCCATCGGCAAGTGCTTTTATGCGTGCCCTCCCGTCCTGTGGCTGCCCGAGCTGTGTGAACGAGAGGACCCGAAGGAGGAGCACGCACCCCGCGCAGCGGCGGCACGACGGGGTTGCCGAACGAGGTCGCAGGAGCGAGCGCGACGCCGGCTGCGGAGCTGATGTATGTCACCGGAGAGCCTGCTGACAGCTGGCGCTCCGCGGATCCGCAGGGCTGGAGCGCGGCGGTGTCGGGTTGGAGACCTTGAGGGAGGCCGATGCGAGCTTTCCCTTCGGCGTCCATCCAGGGAAAGTCCCACTCCCATGGCGCTGCTGCATATCAGTCGTGACAATGAGCCCTACCCATCGGTTCAGCGGGGATAGAGGTTCCCTCAACACACGCAGCCGGTCACCATCAATTTGTGTTGTCCCGCCACTACTCTGAAAGAGCAAGGATTGAACGGGCTGCTGCCTATGATGAGTGTCGCACCAATTTCATGTGGACCATCTGAAAAAGTCGCGTTATGCAGCCGCTCCTCCCTTGGTGTACGCATCATCTTTTTTCAACTTTTTTGGCGCCGCAGTGCCAGTCTTCGCGTCCGAGCTGCGCGCGCGGTGGACACGAAACATTTTCAGAGATAGAAGATATCACAATTCCCAGGCAGCCTGGTCTGTGGTGCTGGGACAGTGTTCTGGTCGTGAACATCCAAGTCTGCGTGCGGATGTGTGCGGGTGGCGGGCAGGCAGGCTCTAGTGATTGCGACAGGTCCAGATGCAAGCTCATATCTGCATGTCAATCAAGCAATGCGGACTGTCAGCGCTTACCAGCGAGTCGCCGACCTCGCGCCGGCGAGCCCGCCACTTCTGCTGGGGTCGCCCGCTAGTAGTCAGGCCGCCGCATGCGCTCGTGCACACTTCTCAGCAGCGTGTCTCTATTGATTCATGCCCTGGCCATGCGCGGCTGGACCGCTCGAGAGTCGCTGCTCGAGAGCGGGCACTCGTCCGCGGGCTTCCCACGAACGACGGAGTCGCGCGAGCAGTTGTGCAGGATAAACGTACGGCGTCCGACGTCAGCTACCGGTGGCTCCTCTACATCGTTTCAATCAAGCGCGCCACCCGCCTCCCGTACTCACGACGAGCTTCATCCCGCGGATGC
Organism: Trebouxiophyceae sp. KSI-1; assembly: GCA_003568905.1. NCBI lineage: Eukaryota > Viridiplantae > Chlorophyta > Trebouxiophyceae > Trebouxiophyceae sp. KSI-1. The sequence goes on from BHFV01000695.1 coordinate 16,182, forward strand.
GGATGCGGGGCTTTTCAGCGGGCATCCCAAAAGGTCGGCGACGCGCTCTGCGCAGCACAAGCCAGCGACCTCCTCTCTCGGCATCACAGCCTGCCACTCCGTTTCAACCGACTGAACGGGAGGGCGCAAGAGGTGTTTCTCCTCCATCCAATCACTTCCTATCACACCTTCAGCTCATCACGCGCATAGCAGGCAGCCGCCCGGCTGCAGCGGCGTCACTGCTCGTGCGGCTTGGCAGCGCCGTCGCCCGACAGCCGGCTGGCACTGCCAGCAAACGGCGACGGCAGCACGTCCTTCTGCGAGCTGGCAAAGACCCGCTCGCCCGCGGGGACCGGCTGCGGGGAGCCCTCCTCGTCAGCCCCTGCCGCGCCGCCGGAGCTGCCCGCCGCCGCTGAGCGCCCCCCCGGCGGCGGGCTGAGCCGCAGGAAGTCGATAGGCCCCTGCGGTGCCATTGCTAGGCTGTCAGGGGAGTACAAAAGCAGAAATCAGGGTTTCAAGTTTAGGGTCTTCAATCACATGCATCCCATTAGTCCGGCCTGTGAGCATGGGGGCGCGGGGGGCGCACCTCTTCGCCGACGCTGCCCAGCTCGGGGTGCTGCTCCCGCAGCCGCCTGAGCATGCTTCGGATCTCGGACGGGCCGCTGGTGGCCAGCGAGGCGCGCCGCAGGAACCGGGCCTCCTGCGGCCGCCGCAGCCGGGCGCCGCCCGTCAGTCCCACGCCGGCATCGCGCGGCAGCGAGCGGAGCCACTCCACACCCTCCAACCATCTCAGCAGGGGGGCGTGTTGAGGCATCGATCCAGGCAGCGGCTGAGCGAGAAAGGGCGCAGCGGCTGCCTCCAGAGGGAGCAATCAGGGGCAGCTGGCTCCTAAAGCCGCACCCGTGCAGGCAGCAGGGAGGATGGGGGAATCTATTGCTGGCCCCCGGGCCAGGGTCCAGACCCCCTCAGCTCGCCAGCCCGACCGCAGGCAAGGCTCTCGCCCATGCCCTCCAATGTGCCTTGTCGAACAGGAGAATGGGGGGCCGATGGGGGGGGATGATAAAAAGGCAGGCAGCGGCTGGTGGAGTCGCATGCGCCAGACAGAGCGCAGCGGCTGCCTTCCCAGCCGTGCAGCAAGGATCGGTCGCGCACAAAAGC
>BHFV01000696.1:0-17318 GCA_003568905.1 Trebouxiophyceae sp. KSI-1
TCCCACAGCAGTCGCCGTCTTTCCCAGGCATGGCAGAGGAGCAGCTCGAGTTGCCTGGCCTCGCGATTGCTGGCAGCTGCTTTGGGGGGGGGCTCGTTGGCGGCCCCTCATCCCCGTTTGGACGGCTGTGAGCAGGTGGGCAGGCGGTGCGGCTGGGCGCTTGCCAGTGACCTCTTGCGGCCGGCAGGAGGCACATTCCGGTGGTGCTTTGCGGCCGGTCAGATAAATGTCTGCGGGAGGGGAGATTGCGCATGCGTCACACATCCTTGTTTTTGGCTCGGCTATTCTGGCCTGCGAGACTCAGGGCTTCAGTGAGACTCCTGGCACCGCTCCTGCCAGCCCAGCCCAGCCCGCTGCCTGGCGCGGCTACGGCAGAAGCTGATGTGAAGCTGCCGCGGCAGAGCCACTCCGTTTTCTCCAACCGGCCTCAGCTGCCAGAGACGTCTGGGCCAGTCGTTGTTTGGGCCAAAAGGCGCCCGGCCGCCTGCCGAGCAGCCCGCTGCTGCAAGGAAGCTGCACGGAAGCTGCCGTGAAGCTGCGCCGCTGCCGCAGGGCCACACCCGACTCGCCGGCCGCCTACCCCTTCAGTTACATAGAGCCGGCGAAGAATGAGCATCTGGTTTCCCGATTCAACGAAAAGCGCGTGCCGGTGGCAGCCATGGCTCCCATCGGTGCGCGCCCCTGGCGGTTTCCGATCAAAAACTAGGGTTCTGGGCTTTACGGTCGAAATCAGGGTCGTTGTAACGCCCTTCGACCTGAATTGGACGGTCAGGGTGACGCTCGCCATTGAACCCCGACTCCAGAAAAGGAAGACAGACAGGAAGAAGGCCAGCGACTTTGCTGCCACCAAGGGGGCCTGCTGCTCTCGTCTTCTGAACCGACTCTGCTTCTGTCTGCATCTCTGCATGCGGGAGCCTGCGCCGGCTGCCATAGAAGCAGCAAAAAACTCGCCTATGTCAGGCTCCGCCTGCGCCTGAGCGGCTGCCTCGTCCCCCCTGCCTGGCTGCAGGCAACGCGCCCGTGCAGATCCACAAGCAGCAGCTGGAGGCTGTCGTGGAAACGTGGTACAACACATCGCTCAGGTGGGCAGCCTAGCCGGCGACCTCTGTGTGTGTGTGTGTGGGGGGGGGGGGGGGGGGGGATGGATTGCTGCTGCGCCGGCGAATCAGCACTATTCACGGTGCACCACACGCTCAAATGTTCGATTTTCATTTCTCGTGTCTTTGTCGGTCTGAAAATCGATTGTCTCACCTGCACCCGCTCGCTGGGGCATGCTTCCGGGAGTTGAGCCCCGCGGCCGCCGAAGCCGAAGGCATTCAAACGAGCTGCTGAGGTCTGACCCCCCTCGCGGCTGTCATCTGCAGGATGAAGCAGGACCCCGAGGTGGACAAAGCCTTCAATTGGATCCTGGTGCCCCTCCGCCCTGTCTGCAGCCTCTCCCAGCCTGGCAGCCGCCTTCAATCTCTCTGCAGAGCCGCGTAAGCCCGAATGTCTCCGCCGCAAATGAAGCTGCCACTGACAAAGCCACACTCTGCGCCGCTGCCAGGAGATGTATGCGTTCAGCATCGCCTGCTCCCAGGCGCCGAGCGGGCCGCTGGAGGTGCAGCTGGTCCCTGAGATGATGGCCCAGCCGCCGTTCGACCCAGACCTGGCTGTCAGGGTGCGCGCGTTTTCCCCTTCATTTTTCTTCAGTTTCCCCAGGTTTGCCCGAGTTTGCCCCGATTTTGCCAGTTTTCCCGAGTCAAGCCCATGTTTCCCGATGAACTGAGAGGCTGGCAGAGATGCACGCTGAATCTCGCGCACGCACCTGCCTGCCGGATGTTCACCTGCTCCATGCTCGCTGGCAGGAAGGGGGACGCTCTTGGGCGCGCTGTGAGCTGCATGTTGTCGCCTGCGTGGCCGGGCGCTGTGGGCGGGGGCAGGCGAGTGGAATGGATGAGCTCTGGAGGTTGGGCTGGGGTCCATCAGGCTTCAAATTTCTCTCCAAAAGTATCATCACAACAACTCACGGACGTGGATCCGAATGCCGCGCCTGCAGGGCAAGCCGGCCAGCATCGTCCACTTCACCTATGCACTGGACTACAATTTGCAGGGGGAGATGATGTATGGCAAGGGGCGAGGTGAGCAGCCCTCCGATCTCTGATTCACTGCCTGCCAAATGCAGTCATGGCTGCCTGTGGCGCTGTGCGCACTCAGCCTGGGGGTCGCTGCACGCCACGCGTCCGCAGCACAGGAGGCTGCCTCCGCCGCTTGGCTCGGCTCAGCATGCGCCCGCCAGGCTGCGAGGTGGCAGCCGCGCGCGCACGCGTCTCATAGAGAGGCAAGCGGCTGGCTGTGCTGTCGCGCAGGCGAGCTCTTCCATTGGGACAAGCGGGACTATGACCAGATGTACCCCCCCAGGCACGCTGCCCCCCTCGCCCCCCTTCTTCCCAAACGTGGACGCAGTTGCATGTTGCCGGGGCCTCAGGCAGCAACGTTTGCGGTGACTGAGCCAGCCGCCAGTCGGATCCAACACAGCCAGACCGCAGCTGGGAAGGTGCCCTTGCTTTTTCATTCGGCAGCATGCGGCTGCAAAGCCGAGTAGCTGCCCACACGGTTGTGGGGGGGATGGAAGTATTGTCTCTTATTGTCCGGCCAGCTGCTGGCAGGCAGCGCGCAGGAGGCTGTCCAGATTGAGTGCTTGGCGCTGCGTGTTGACCTGTGCAGGAACCTGCCGATGCCGCCGCCGCCCATAAAGGCGCCGGCCGCCGAATTCCTGCTGCGTATCATCAATCAGGCGTCCGAAAACCTGCCTGAATGGCCGGTGGGATGATGAGGCGGCCGCTGCCCCCTTTCCGGTCATCTCTACGCTACGCTTTTGCCCGCTTTTCCCCGCCTGCGATTCGCTCACCGCGTGCCGCCAAAACACATGCCAGCGCTCGCAAACACAACCGAACCGAACCGAATCGCTTGCTCCCTCTGCGGCAGCGAGAGTCCCAGTCCGCGCTCTGCAGCAGTCCACGTCCTGCCACCAGTGGCCGCTCTGCTTTCCCTGGTTTCGGCGACACGCCCACAGTTTTTAGAAGTTCCGAGCCGGCTTTGGGTCCGACGCGCCGCCGGCCGCCCGCCACCCAAACGGCGCTGAGCGGGCGAGCCTGGCTGCGCTGTAAGCAGACGCTAGCGGCAGTCAGCGATTGAACGACACACACACACGTACTCTCCTGGGTGCCTGTCATAGGCGACCCTCCTGTCCAAAACTCTCGGTCCTGAGGGGGCCGGCAAAACTCGCACCGCCACCAATGCATTCCGCAGCTGCCCTGCACTTGCCGGAGGAAAACTGTGCGGTGCTTTGGCAGCAGCGGCTTGGGGCTAGGCGCTTCGCAGCGGTAATAATGGAGGCCTCCTGGCTGGCGTCCAGCAGCAGGGGGAGGCCAGGCATCACTCCAGGCCGCCGCCGCAGCACTCAGATGGAGGGCGTGGCGGGCGCAAAGACGTGCTTCAGCTGCTCGTAGCTCATCCACAGCACGATGTTGAAGGAGCCTATCCGCGCAAAATTGTTCGTGAAGCCTGCAGCGCGGCCGCTCCTTGCGCTCGAGCAAAAGACAAGCCTCCAGCCGTGCAGAGGAGCGCCCCTTGCTTTCCTCTCCTGAGGGCCTGAGGCAGCCAAGAGAAGAAATGACATTTCTCCCATTGCTGCCCTCGGACTCCCAATGCAGCACAACAGCAGGGCCACCTCGCCTTTTCTGCATCCTGACACAGGCTCTGCTGCTGCCCAACAAGTAACGAGCAGGACCGCATGCAGGGCTGTGGCTGTAGCTGTCGCCCCCCTCGCTGCTGCCTCGCTTGTCTCATGATGTCGCTCAGATAAGCACTGGCACAGCTGCATGCAGGCGAGAAGGCAGCTGCCCCAAACTGGTTTTCATTCTCCTGGAAAAATGGTTTCAGGGCTGAGGCACGGGGGAAGAGGCCACTGACCTTTGTAGAGGGAGAAGAAGCCCTCGTCTCTCACCATGCCAGCCACAAAGGCGCCGAGCGACTCGCCTGCAGGCAGCCAGAAAGCGTAGTCATGCCAGCATGCCAGCTTGGCGGCGCTGCCAGCGGGAGGACATGCAGGCAGGCAGCTGGGGCATGCTGCTGGCGCCCGGGCAAGGCATGAGGCACGCCTCTCCTCCAGCATGCTAAATCAGGAAGTGAAATGACGCGTGAAGCATGAAACTCTTGCTTTGAAAGACGAGTTCACTTGTTTCTTGCCAGTCTGTGCCCCTGAAAGAGCTGCTACAAAAGGGAGACACCCATGCAGGCGGGTCATGCAGCATTCGCCTCCACTCGCCGCTGCCCTCCCACAACCGCGCAGGCAATGCAGGAGCGGCCCGCCTTTGGCGCTGCTGGAGCGAGCCATCAGCCGCGTGCCGATCACGTCCCACGGCGAGCCCAGCACGGTGGCGGCCAGCCCCGCGGAGAGGCCCGAGGCAAAGTGCAGGCGCACGTCATCCGGCAGGCCCGCGGCCAGCAGCGCGTGCTTGGCCGTGTCATACGCCACCTGCCAGCCGGCCGGCACCTCCTCAGCAGCTGATACAAGTTGTTTTTTGCAAGTTTTATCTAGCTTTTTTGCTAGATAAAGGCGTCTCTTTTTGCCGACTTGAGCTCGTTCTGCTGCAGCTGCTGTAGCCTTTTGTCGTTGCAATCACCAACAGCAGCAATTTGTTTGTAATTGGCTGCACCACTTCCTGCCACTGCCAGCCGGAACCGCAGCGATCTGTCGTTTGTATTGAATTCAGCGAAAAATTGAATTCGCTCGAATGCTCGTCAAGGGATCCCCGTTTTGCTATAACTGCCCTTGCCATCGATATTTTGCCTCCCCTCCCCCGGATTTCCAACTCAACTTCCGTCCCCAGTTCCACAGCCACAGCCACAGCCCTTGCCAGCATGGCATAGCTGCTGCTGCCGCTGCTGCCTTAACCGGTTATGGCCAGTGCCGCTGCCGCTGCCACAGCAAAGGCGCACCAGCTCGGTGGCGGAGATGACCGAGTTACGGATCAGGTTCGGTAGGTAGCCCCGGTACAGGCCGCCCACCAGGCCCTCCTCCTGCAGGATGCGCCGGTACGCCTCGCTGGTCGTGCGGTACCTCGGCTTGCTGGCGGGGTCGTCGCCTGTCACAGCAGTTACAGCGGCGTCAGTTACAACCGAAACGTGGTGTGAGACAGGCATGCCTTGCGTTGACAGCGCGAGAGCAGCATGTGGCCGCAGAGCATGAGGCCAAGAACAGGGGCGGCCTGGGGTGAGCCTTAGCACCAGGGTAGCACCGGATCGAGCAGAGATTCGGGAAGGGCAGGTGCCTGGCGGCGGTGCTAGCACCGCCGCTGCCATGCACTCTGCCGCCTCGCAGGCGCAAAATTTGGAGCACAGTCAAACCTCGATAAGCGGCACTTCGCTAAGCGGTCTGCCTACTGTAAGCGACCGGCCTCTCAGGGCCCGGTTTTCGAAAATCGCATGCTAAGTGGTCTCAATAAATGGGATCTCTCTCCAAAAACACACCAAGTTACCGGCTTTCCGGGCAACCGTGGGATGCAGTAATGTGGTTTGACTGCACTGCAGGCTGTCCAGGAAGAAGAAGGGAATGTGAGACGCGCCTATGCCGTCGCCTCTGACAGTGCACGCCTGCTGCCGCACCTTGACCACATCCGAGGGATTGGCGACAGTTATGCCGATCGCGGATGTCACCAGCGCCGCCCCTATCTTCTGGTGCAGCAGCGGCTCCTCGGCGCCGCCTGCGGGCCCCGCAAGCCATGTAACTCCCGCGCAGTAACTCGGCACTCAAGCTGGCCACAAGTTGGCGGAGAGGGGGACCTGAGAAAGCATTCCGGACGCGCTCGTACAGGCCCAGCCGCAGGCCGGTGAAGAGGAACTGCCGGTGGATGCCCGGCACCAGGCCCTGCGGAGGAAAGGGACCAGATTGCTTGAATGCAGGAAGACACTGCCGTGAGCATGGCAGTGTTACGTCTGCTGCATCCACTGCACCTGGCCGGTGGCCATGCCCGAAGTGCCACGGGCGGGTGGAGTGAGGGGGCATGCCTTGAAGGGTGCGGTGGCACCTTCCTCTCGGATGATCGTCTCTATCGTCTGCATGCTGCCGCGGTACTTGCGCAGGTAGAGGCCCGTGTTGCTGGCCGCCACATTCTGCAGCTGCAACCGCACCTGCACAACCAGCAGCAGGAGTGTGAGCAACCCCAGCTGTCGCAGCGGCAGGGGCTGAGCGCTGTGTGTGCTGAAAGGAGCGCACCTTTGCAGTGTCGAAGGGCAGCGTGCTGGCCTCTGCTATGACGGCCGCGCTGGCCGAGAGCGCCAGCGAGGTGAACAACGTCTCCTGCTGCCCCTGAGGCGCCATGACGGCAAGCGGGTGGCGGCCAAGGACCCTTGGCGGCTGTGCTTCTGGCCGGCGCCTCTCAAGGTGATATTAAGCCCGATTTGAGTCCAGAAAGCCGTTTATAGACGCGCAGTTGATCCCGATTCGGGATTGAACAATGTGGGCATCGGACCCCGTGCGTTCCCAGATCAGCGCCGGCTCAAGCAGCTCACAGTTGCCCACCCGGTCGTGAGCGTGCAAGAATCGTGCAAGAATCTGCCAAAAGCGGGCTGAGGGCCGAATCAAAAGCGAAAGGGTGTCCACTTTTAGAGTACACCTTGGCTTTGTGCTTTGATTGCAGCAAACAACGATGGAGGTGGGCAAGCTGATGTCCCGCTGCGGCCCGCGATGCCCGGCCTTTTCGCCAGCACGCGCCACAGGTGGCGGAAGACCGCACGCCAAGGTGCGCACTTTCCATCGCGACGAACAGGCTGCTTCTGGGCTAGCGTACATCGCTGGCATGTTCATTAAAAGCTTTGGATCAGCTGAAAGTGAGCAGATTGGGTCAAGAATTCGAGCTGCTTCTGAGACATGTCGCATGTAGGCGCGGGAGGTGGCCGCACGGGCAGGCGAGGAGCCAGCCTCTTCAAGGCGATGCCTACTGGGCGTGGGCCTGCTGATGGCGGTGCCCGTCCTGGCGCCGCACACGGCAGAGGCGCGTCCCCTGCGAGCACTGTGGCAGCCAATCGTGGCAGCAGCCACCCGACGCCTGAGTGACGCCTCTTGTCTGCAGGCGGTGGAGAGTAACAATGGCGGCGAGCAGCGGCGTGGCATCGCCCGCTACATCCGCAAGAAGAAGCTGGACCCCCTGGACACGTATGTGCCGGCAGTGGTGGCTGCGCGCAAGCAGCTGAAGCGGGCGGGCGAGATCATGCGTGCGCCTCATGGACTTCCAGGCCCCTGCTTGGCTTTCATCTCTACCAGATGAGCTTGGCCGTGACCACCCATTCCGGCTGCAGGTGATGACTTGCAGGGCGCTCGGGATCTGTTGCGGGAGGGCGCTTTCGACGGCCTGCGAGACAACATAAGGTCTGTCTCGTTCCCCGCACCTTGCCGAGCGTGTGATCCTGGGATCATCACTTCATCTGCTCAGCGCTCGCAGCAGCCTTCTGCCCAGATCACCAAACCCATTAAACATTTTTCTCACTGGTCGTGTCGCTGGCAGGGCGCTGGGCGAGTACGCCGAGCAGGGCGGCACCAAGGACGCCAAGAAGCTGGTCGACGGCTTCTTCGCCGCCAGCCAGGCCTTTGACTACACGCTCTTCCAGGCCAAGCGCAAAGAGCAGCCGGTGGGGCAGGAGTCGGACGAGAAGCTGGACGGCGCGATCGCGGCCCTGGACAGGTGCCCTTGGCATCTGGCTGGATGACTGGCCTTGGGAGCGCCGCCTGCTGGCAGCAGGCGACCCGCGCGCGCTTGGGAGCTTGGGCTGCCGGCGCAGTGGCTGCCCGCAGCAGGCTTGCCTCAGGACATACATGTTTCGTGGGGCTGTTGAGGGGGCAAGCACAGCCCAGGCTGGGAAGCAAAGGGCATGGCGCTGGGCGTGCTTCTTGTTTGCTGCTGCGGCAATGACAGGAGTGCTCCAGCTCCTGCTGAGCTGACTGCTGCCGTCGCCCGCAGGCTGCTGGCGACGGTGCCGGCAGACATCCTGGAGCAGAGCGAGAAGATTGTGGCTGCTGTGGAGGAGTACTACTCGCAGCCGCAGCAGCCGCTGGCTGTGCCTGAGCCCAGCCAGGAGCAGTCGACTGGGCAGGAGCCAGAGCAGCAGCAGCCGGCGCCTGGGCGGAAGCTGGACGAGCTCATCCAGCTTGTGCCTGGCTGATGACAACTATTGACTTGTTTTGCAGTCGTTTTTCTCCTGCTGTTGCTCTTGATTGCTGCGATTGCAAAAGCATGTTGCTTGGCGTGGTGATTAAAAACGAATGCGGACACCTGAGGGTCTGCTGAAGCCGATGTGAGGGAAGCCGCGAGCAGCGGTGGCTCGTGATGTGAGGCAGGTGGCCGCACAGTGCAGTGGAGCAGTGCGTAGACAAAAGATCTTGCATGAGACAATCGTGCGACCAGCTTAACAAAGCACAACTTGTTTTGACCAGTAGCTGGCGGCGGAAGCGGCGGCTAGGGCCCTTTCCGGTCATGTCGACGAGCGCACGCATCATTTCATTTTCATGAGAGAAGGTGATTCCAGCAGTAACCTATCGAGCCAGCCTCCTGGAGGAACAGCACGCCGCGGGGGGGCGCGTTGGGGGACCGGCGCGGTGGCCCGCATGGAGCAGCGCGCGCCTCGCGAGCTCGGAGACGCACCGCGACGCGAGAACAGCGCCGATGCTGACACTGACGCGCTGCTCATCGCGGTTCATCAGGCGCACTGGGTAAGCGCGCCCTCCGCACGGGGTCGTTGGGCTCTAGTCGGGCTCTAGTCGCGTGATGCTCATGTTGGCGACATGACCCGGAACGAAGCTCAGCGGTGCCGCGCGTGCGCAGGAGCTACAGAATGCACCTGGAGTACAATTTTCTCATGTACAGAGCTACTGTGCCGCGCACTTCCCCTTCATCCCGCTGAACGGCGATGCTATCCTAGGGATCCTCGCTGGGCAAGTGAACGCCGGCGTGATCCAGGCGAGCCCCTGGCCATCCCAGCATATATTGGAAATGCATGTGCTCATATTCTCGGCCAGGTGCTCATGCAGCAGAGTTCAGGTACGTGTGCGGAAGGCTGCAACGTTTTTAGGAAATGTGATGCCGTCCACTGCAGGTGATTGGCGCCGACATCTCCTCGGGCGTTCTGACGATTCACCCCGCCTACCCCCGGCCCAGCAGTGCAGTCGTCACTTTCGTCGCCCGCCACTTTGCCATCAGCCCCGACCGCGCGGTAACCGACTGGCAGGGCGCTGTCACAGCCCTCATGACAGGCGCCATTGCAGCGCTGCAGGTCCTCCCGTTTTCCATGCCCCTGCTAGGTGCCTGCACGCCAATCGCAAAAGCGCTAAAAGGGGCGTGGGCACGCAGGGCTCACACGGCCTCTTCGTTGGTGACGCTCGCATCGCCGAGCTGCTCGCTGGTTACTTTGGCTGCACAACCGCAGACGTGCAGGCCCTCGTCGAGCCGGCGCAAGCGGCCCTGTTCCGGGTAAGCATGCTCAAGAAGAAGCATGAGCTCGCACCTTCCCTCAATATCTGCTGTCGGCTGAGGAAAAGCCTGGCTGGGCCGCAGCGCGGCCAGCTCTACCAGGGCGAGGCAGCGCCGGGCGAGCAGCTGCGTCTCTTCTGCCAGACGCGGCCCTCAGCCACCGCAATGCAGGCTGCGCTTGCGCGCCTGCAGGTCACCCAGCCGTGGGCAAAGGGTGCCGTCCCGCCGGCCTCCGCCACTGCCAGTCTGTCTTCCGGCAGCTGCCGCTCCAACCAGCTTGAGGGCTGCGGCGACAACTGGGCTGCTGCTGTGGTGGTGCGCCTCTTGCTTGCCGGGTGTCGGCAGCTGGCATCATAACTCTGCCCTTCAGGCCAGCAGCTGAGGTCCGAGTGACATGCAGGCCAACGCTGGGGCAGCGCCGGCGGCGACTGGCACACGCAAGCGGCAGCTCAAGCAGCAGGCGGCCTCCAACCCGCCTTTCACGTCGGCGCCGCAGCAGGCGGCCAGCAAAGCGCCCTCGGGCCTCGGACGTCCTGTGAATTAATGAGCTGTGTTAATATTGGACTGGTCTTGAATGCTCGCGATTCGCAAAGCTGTATGTGAGCGACTGTGATGGCCTCCTTCGGCCAGCATGCTGCAAATTCACGGCTAAGGGCGTTAGCATCTTCCAAGAAAGCCGAGCTCGCCAAAGAATCGGGCCGAAAAAAGCGGCCCCGACGCCCTAGATCCCAGTGCGGTGATATGGAGAGCGACTGGGCACCCGCGGACGCGCGGCTGCTGCGGCTGGTGGTGCAGGACGCGAGCTGGGTGCGAGCCGACGTTTTTCAGTAAACACCTATCTACGCTCCAGCGCCGGCTGATACAGCCGTACTGCGCTCGCAGAGCATCTGCAATGCGCCTGGCGTGCCCCTGGCCCACGCTGAGCGCATCATCCAGGCGCAAATGCCTTTCCTGCTGGCCTGCCGAGGGAGGCAGGCAGGCCTCGACGAGCCACTGCAGCTGCTGCTGGAGAACGGCGCCATCACGGTTGGAGTTTAGCCAGCTTTGCAGACCCATAAACACACCAGTGTCGCAGGCTGAGCAGCTATCACAATCTGCTGCAGGTGACGGGCGGATGCCTCAAGTCTGGGTTGCTTGCGGCCAACCCGGCCTTCCCGAGGTTTGCACCAGCCCACTACCAGTGCGCAGCCAAGGACCTGGCAAGCCAGCAGATGTCACCTTCAGGGCGGAGTGCCGTTGCCACCGGCCTCGTCTGCACAGCGATATCTGTACAGGAGGCGAGCCTCCTACAGCAGCAGCACGCTTGGTTCCTGCCAGCGCCGTCCCTCCCTCAACTGCTGCTCAACAAGGCTCCGGGGAGTGCAGGGACGGGAAGGCTGCTTCCTGGGAGACGTCAGGATCCAGCTGGCCGTCGCGGACGCTCTGGGCTGCGACCCTGCCTGCCTCAACCAGCTCATCGAGCCGGCACAGGAGGCCCTTGTCAAGGTGCCGCTGTTCTCAGCTCAGAAGTCTGTCAGTATCGGCATAGATGCGCCGCTGTAGGGGCTCGACATGCGTGAGCTTCTGCAGGAGGGCGCGCTGCAGTGGGGCAGCAGCAGCTCAGCAGATGGCGAGCCGCCCCGTCTGCACTGCAAGCAGCAGCCCTACGGCCCCGCGCTGCGCTCAGCCATCCGGCGCCTGCGCTCCTCCAAGCCCTGGACGCGCTGCGCCGCCCGCCGGGCCAGCAGCTGCAAGCCCTTCCCGTTGGAGCACGGCCCCCAGCCGGCAGCCGAGCCCGCCCCCGACGCCAGCGCAGCAGCCGTCGCTGCAGTGCCGGCAGCTGCAGAGCCAGAGGCTGCAGTCGAGGCACCTGCAGCCGAGGCAGCGGTGGCCTAGGCGGCTAGCAGGCCAGTCAGGAGGAGCGCCCGCAAGCCAGCTGCGCGGAAGCCAGCAGCGTCCGGCTCGTCTGGCGACTGGCAGCCCGACAGCGAGGCGGAGCTTTCGGATCCGGCATCTTCAGAGGACGGCCAGTCCAGCGAGCTGATGTCCGAGGAGGAGCAGGAGCAAGAGGGGCAGGAGGAGGAGCCAGCGGCCGGAGAGCGGGAGGCCTCTTCAGAGGAGGATGGTGGCGACTCGGAGACTGATGCCAGCCTGGCCTCGGATGCGGAAGAGGCCGAGGCGTCTGAGTGGGAGGGTTCCTCTGCTGGGGCGGCCAGCGACTCGGCTGCCGAGGACGGCGATGCTCCGGGCCTGCTGGCTGTCATGGAAGACAGGGGGCCAGCAGTGAGCCCCCTCCTTGCTTGAGCCAAGCAGGCTCTGCTGGCTTCCTTTGCTACTGGCCCTGCCGTTGCAGCAGGGCGAAATGTACACTTGTGGGTTGCTGCAGGCACGCAAGCGGCGGATTGGCAACGGCGCAGACGCATCAGGTCCGCCTGCCAAGCGGGCACGGCAGGCGGGCGGGGCGATGGGCGGGCTGGCCCCGCCGCTGGAGCCAGAGGACCCCTTCACGCGGCGGACTGCGCTGCACACCGAGATCTGCGACTTTGTGGCCCGCCAGCAGCCGGGCCCTGCGGAGCAGAATCTGGCGAGCTTTTCTTCGCCAACAGGCCGTGTCCTGCTTGTGAGACTGGAGCCCCGTGTAAGGCGGGCTGTTGCGCAGCCTTGCTTCCAGCAAGCCACTCCTGCTGAGAAGATGCAGCACGTGTGGCATGCAGGTGCAGGCCTGCCTGCAGGCGGTGCAGCGCTCGGCGTCCAAGCTGTGGCCCGGCGCGCGGGCGTACGTGTTTGGCTCGCAGGCGCTGGGGCTGGCGGTGAGGGGCTCTGACGTCGACATTGTCGTCCTCAACGCCAGGTGACGCAGAAACTGCCTGGATTTCACAGCTTGACATACCGCTGATTCCCCCCACCCAGCACCCGCTGCTTCCCTGAGTCCCGCAGCTGAGCAGGATGCGCCTGATGCAGGGGCGCCAGCGGCCTGTACGGCCTGCGCTCCCAGCTGGAGCGGGACGGCCTGATCGAACGCTACGACGGCCAAATCGTGGGCAAGCTCTGCCCGATCATCAAGTGCCGCCTCTCCCCGGCCGGCGGCGGGGCGTCCATCGCTGCCGACATCAGCGCCAACAACGCCAGCGGCATCAACGCGCTGCCAGTCATGCAGCGCTACATGGCCGCCATGCCTCCTGTGCGGCCGCTCGTCCTCGTGCTCAAGCGCCTGCTCAAGGTCTGCCTCCAAATCCAGCTGAACCAGGGAATGCTTGTGCAGATACCGTACGCTTGTAGTACGGGGGCAGTCCTGAGGAGCCTGCCTGGGCCTTCCTGCAGGAGCAGGGGCTCAATGAGGTCTACACCGGCGGCCTCTCCTCCTACAGCCTGCTGAACATGGTCATCGCGCACCTCATGGCCGAGGGCTACACAGAGCCGGGCCCGCCGCCGCCGGCGGTCGAGACGGACCTCGGCAAGCTGCTGCTGCGGTTCCTGACGCTCTTCGGCACCCGTTTTGACTACCACAGCCAGGCTGTCAGCATCCTCCAGGTTCCGCTTACCTCCTTCCTGTGCTCCCTTTCAATGCGACACAACAACTTTTGCTGACAGTGGTGCCTCCTGTGAGCAGGGCGGCATCGTTCTCAAGCGGGCTGCATGGCGGAACAGCTACCGGCCGGTGCTGCTGGCGGTGGAGAGCCCGCTTGGCGGTGGAAGTGAGATCGCAGGCGGCTCTTTTAACATCATGCGGGTAAGCCTTTCTGTAAGGCTTCTTCTGCGTGAGCTCAATTTACAGAAAGTGCCATGCTTTGACATCTTTATCATGTCAGGTCAAGGAGGCGTTTGCGACGGCGGCGAGAAAGCTGGCGGCGGCCATGAGCGAGGCGGGCGTCGCCCAGCTGGCGGGGCAGGAGCCGCGCCCAGTCCTGGCCAGCATCCTGCGTGCCCTATAGCTGCTGTTTTGGTTGGACTGTTCTCGTGACCAGAGACTCGCTGGTGTGCTGAAGAGCTGACAGCAGACTGCCTGCATGCGCACGAGCGTCTGCTAGATGAACTGGCAGCATCCGTTTAGATGCTGGCCATGAGGTACAGTACTGTAGTTGAATTGTGGAAACCTGGCAGGCACTTCCCGCCGTCCGCAATTCAAGAGTCAACAGAGTCCATCTCTCACCTCTCACCATATTGGACAAAGTCAGCAGCAATATGCTTCGCCTTCTGCACACCGACAGCATGCCGTCCTGCTGAGCCCCGGCTGCAGGCGACGATGGAAGACTGGGCGGACGAAGATGCGCGTGCTCTGCGCATCCTCGTGCTGGATGCTCACTGGGTGCTACTCTCATCAACAGCTCACGTTATGAACAACTGAAACTCTGCAGGAACGATGCCATAATCGGTCCAGTTGCATGATGTTTAACATTGCGCATGCAGAGGCTGCAATCGGAAAATGGCACGCAGCTGGAGGTCGTGCGACGTTATATCGAGACAAATTACCCCCGAGCCGTCCTGGACGGATTCGCGACGGGCCTGCAGCAGCTCCAAAGCGAGGGCGTGGTGCGCTGCTGGTCTGCCACCTCCTTCCGCCATCCTCTGCTGCCCTCCCTGACCTTTCCAGCTCCTTTCAGGTCAAGCTGGACGACCGCCGCTCGGGCCGACTGACGCTCAGCCCGTCCTTCAGACGGCCGAGCGCTGAGGTGCTCGACTGCCTGGCCCGCCGCCTGGCCGCCGACCCGCAAGCCCAGGAAAGGGAGCTGCTCACACGCGGCCTCATATCGGGAGCCATCGCCGCCACAGAGGTCAGCAACCTCACTTCAGAGGCTGGTCTGCTGAAGACCGCGAGCTTTGCAAAGTTGTGAGGCGCATTTCCCCTGGCTGCAGGGCTGTTGCGGCACGGACCCGGAAGACCCCCGGATCCCCGAAAGATTGGCGCCCCAGCTCGGCTGCACGCCGGCTGAGCTGCGGGAGCCCGTTGCTGCGACCCAGCAGGCGCTGTTGCAGGTGCCTGCCTCTCTCGCCAGCCGTCTCTAAGGAGTATCCCCACAGGCCGAGCCCCGAAGGGACTGCTGCTGCTCCTGCAGGAGCGCAGCCTCTCTCCGGACCAGGAGGGCGCCGAGCAGATAAAGGGCATGTTCTGCCGTGAGCAGCCTGAGGCGAGCAAAGTGCAGGCGGCGCTGCAGCAGCTGCGCGCCTCGCGGCCCTGGGCGCGGCGCAATGCGTGGCAGAGCCAAGCCGAACCGGCTGGCAGCTCAGCAGCCGGACAGTCGCCAGCCGCCGCTTCCCGACAGCAGGGCGGCGCTCGGGAGGAGGCTGCAGTGCCGCTGCTGCTGGAGGTTCTGGAGGACAGGGGCGAGCCGCGGCCAGCCGAGGTCCAGCTGGCCCACCCTCACTCTCTTTCTGCACCGGAGCTGCTCTGCTGATGCAAGCGTGTGGCGCCCAGGGCTGGCCTGCCACTGCAGGGCAATGCTGCCAACGCACCGCCAGAGCGATCGGAGCGTGGGCAGCCGGCCTTACCCATGCTGCAGCGTGAGCACACATCCATCGCCGCAGCACAGCAGCCGCAGCCAAGCTGGGGGGATTGTGATGCACATCATGAAGGGGATCTGTGCTGCGCTGCAGGCGAGGCCGACCGGCGGCGGATCGAGGAGCTCTGCGGCGCGGTGCCTCACAACCGGCCGGACGCGACTGCGTCTGAACGCCAGGCTGCCGCCGGCATGAGAGCCCAGCACAGGCACGCCACTGAATTGGCACAGACCGACTTGCGGCGGTTGCGGCTGTCCAAAGGGGGGCAGGCTCAGTGCTGCTCGTTTGATGGCAGGCTGCGGCAGGCGTCGGGGACTGCGGCTGCTGCCGCACCCGGGCCAGCGAGGGGCCCCGGCCTGATCGCTCGCGGCCGCAAGCGCCCCCTGCGCAGCCTGGACGATGAGGACGCCCAGGAGCCGGCAGCAGCACCGCCGCCAGCTGCCGCACCACAGTACATCTCCGTGGGGCCGCCTGGCAAGAAGCAGCGGGCAGCCAGCCAGCCGGAGGGCCGACCGCAGGGCACTGCCGCTGCTGCTGCTGCAGTGGTGCCTGGCAGTGGCCAGAGCCGGGGGCAGCGGGCAGGGGCGGAGCCTGCCGGGGGCCGCACGCCGCTGCACGACGAGATCTGCGCCTTTGTGGCGGAGTGGCAGCCGAGCGCGGAGGAGCAACGGTTGGTGAGCTACCCAGCCAGATCACCCAGCACCCCTTGCCCTGCCTGTTGCTGTGCGGCTTCATGCACTTGGGCAGAAGAGGGCAAGCCTTGGCGAGACAGCTCTGAAACAGGCCCCTGGGCCCTGGCATGCAATCCCGCGTTTGCTGTCAGCTTGTCTGTTGTCCTGCTGTCAGCAGGCGCCCTCCTGCATGCAGCGCCAGCCAGAGCAAGCTTGCTTGGCGCAGGCCCCTCTTAATAAGCCGAGCATCCTCATGCCTATGACTCATCACAGCTGCTGCAAGCCGCGCCCTGTCGCTGCTGCAGAACCTCTCGAACAGGTGTGCCTGCTGCAGGTGGCGGCTGCCCTGGCAGCGGTGCAGGGCGCGGCGGCGGCGGTGTGGCCCAGGGCGAAGGCGCACCTGTTCGGCTCGCAGGCGCTGCAGCTCGCGCTGAGGGGCAGCGACGTCGACATCGTGATCCTGGGCATCCGGGGCGCCGGGGACGGCAGCGGGATCGACTCGTCCGTCGCCCCCCAGGCCCTTTCAAAACAATACAAAGCCGACTTTCAGCTTCTCTGTGTGTTTCTGTTAGCTCTGATTGCAGCGCATCCAGAGCTCGAGGAGCCAACTTGAATGCGAGCACATAGTGGCGCGAAGAGTGGATGAGATTCTAATTTGAATTCCAATTTGGCCGCAGGCTGGAGCGGGCGAGGGCGGCGCAGGATCTGCGGCTCCTCAAGGCGCGGCTGGAGGCGGACAAACTGATGGACCCCAAGCACCCGGCCCGGCTGATAGTCAACGCCAAGTCAGCAAACCCCCCCCCCCCCCCCCCCCCCCCACCCCCCCCCCCCCCCCCCCCCCCCCCCCCCCCACCACCCCCCCCCCCCCCCCCCTCCATGATGGCCCTGGCACCTGCAGCAAGCAGCGTTTCAAGCGCTTGGCTGCCAGGCGCAGCTGCAGCAGACCAAGAGCAGCAGGGGGCTATTGGCGGTGAGCATTGCAGCAAGCGACGCCCCTCAGCAGCTCTGGGAAGCCTCTGGCAGCAGTCGCAGCTGCAAGGCTCACACTCTGCCAGCTGCTCGGGCCAGGCAGGCAGAATGCTGCGCAGCTTTTGGGTTACACTCATCGTTAACACTGAGCTCATCACTCATTTCATTTCCCGGCGTCCTGCCCGCAGGGTGCCCATCTGCAAGTGCCGCCTGCGGCCGCCAGGCTTTGGCATCTCCTGCGCCGCTGACATCAGCATCGGCAACCGCAGCGGCGTCGACGCGCTGCCGGTGCTGGCGCCCTTCCTGGCGGCCATGCCGCCCGCGCGGCCGCTTCTGCTGGTGCTCAAGCGCTGGCTGAAGGCGCCCCCCTTCTGCCTCGCAGCCTGGCTGCTGACATGTATCAGGGGTCAGGCGAAAAGCGGTTCAAACATGGCCTGAAAAAGCTTGAAAAGGCTTTTGTCATCGCCCATTCATGCACCCGTGCAATCCTCTGTGCAATCGAATCAGTGCCCAATATCAGCCGCAGCCCAACATATTGCCAAATGACCTGCTCTTGAGAGGAAGAGGGGCCGGGAAGGCTGCTTCGCGGCAGAGGTTGGAGGCAGTAGCGCCATGCTGGCAAATGCCGGTCAGCAGGCGGCGCTGTTGACAATTGAAGACCTCTGGGGGTCACGATACGCTTGCAGCTGCTGCACAG